>JARHVA010001610.1:350000-372500 GCA_037957365.1 Torreya grandis
AGAAGAAATTCCCTTATATAGCCTCTTCAAGAAGGACTCGAGAATAGTAAATACATCATTTTGCGTTGGAATCTGTTAAGAAGACACGCTGGAACTTAGGGGCGTTTTACCCATTTGATTTTATCAATGTAGGGAAACAAGTCACGCTTATTGAAAGTTTGCAACTTTCAATGTCCACCTGGCAATCTGATCTTATCTTCATCATTCCTCCTTTTCTAGTTAATTAAATCGGGTCCTAGATTTAGTTTGTTGTTATGTTCCTTCTCCACTTTTTGCTAGTCTTGGCCTTGAAATCTGTGAATGTATTTTGGTCTGTATGTTCAAAGGATCAACAGCTAGTTCACTGTGTTGAATTTGAAAATTTTGGGTGTTTCATTCCTTTGTCCTCTTTCAACTTTTCTATTTGGTATTTTTCCAGATTGAACTTGTCCTTTTGGGTCTTGAGAAATGACCCATTTTGAGTCAGAATAGCCTCCCACAAGGATATCTATCCTTTGGGCAATCTTTAAATGGCCTTTTGGGCTTCTTCGAGTGACCCTTCAGATATTCATTCCCGTGGGCTTATCTTACACTTCCTCCTGCAGACATTTTCCCCAGGGAAAATTCCCACAGAAAAAAAGTCTGGAGAACCAATTTTAAATGCCTTAAACAAATCTGAAAGAATTACCTTTTGGATTCCTTGAAAACAACCCTTCCAAAGGGTGCTTTGATTGATTAAGTGTCCTCTACAAGGGCACTTGTCCTTTTGGAAGCTTCCTTTTGCATTGAATCGACCCTTTGAACTTTGGCGATGAACCATTCCGTTGAACCAAGACATTGAACCAATCAGTTGAACCAAAAATGGTTCAAGCCGATGGTTCAAACTGATGGTTCAATTTGAATGAACCGAGTTAATGAACTAAGCATTGAACTGAACATTGAACTTGCCTTTGAACCATGTCTTTGAACCAAAATGTTGAACCTTTTTGTTGAACCAAGACGTTGAACCAACTGTTGAACCAAGTTTTGGTTCAATGGTTCAAACAAAGCTTTGAACCGACTGACGAACCATTTGATTGAACCAAAGAATGAACCAAAAGTTGAAACAACATGGATGAACCAGATGTTGAACCTGCTACTGATGCTTGCCAATGGAAATTCTTGTAGAAGTTGTGAAGCCCATTGAACTTGTAGAAATGAGCCTATTTGCAGAGTTCGTAGATTTCTGAAAAGCTTGAAAAAATGAGGAATTTGAATGCCCAAGACAAATTTTGGAAAGGGAAGAGATAATTTTGGTCTGTAAGACCAAAATAATTCAAATGTTATCCCAAAAATAGCCGATATTTTTGGGGGACAATAGCTAGCTCCAATTGGGGAACTTCTATCAATTGCAAAAAGAATTGAAAGGAGTAGAATCTAGAATCTCCAGTGTCTTCATGTGTACCATTGGGTTACGGAGTCATGCTACCCAAAAATGAAAAGGCTTCAAAAATGGAAAAAAACAAAAAAAAATAGAATTAAAAACTATACAAATATACATATATACATATGCAATGATCTGATACTTCAAGAGTTGAAGTGTTTCAGATGTTGCCCATTGTGAGACACTGATAACGGCATCCCGTCTTGATAAACTAGTAGGAAACCATTTTGTCCCCAAAATTAGTGACGAGCGAATGGAAATCTCCACCAGGAAACCAATTTTATGTGCCTTCCCCTTGGTTTTATTCTCTTGCCCCACAACAAGACTTGAATTTTGGTCTGAAAACCATGAATCTTTGATCTTTTGGCAAAGAGTTCCTTTTCTTGATTTTGATGGGCAGCAGCATGGTCTAATACCATAATTTGTTATTCTGATAGCTCAGCCTGGCACATGTCTTGATTGTCCCCCTCAGATATCTCAGATTTTTCTTTATTTGGAAGGGAGGGTTCTCATGTACATATGCTGCACTCCACCAATTCTTTTGCTTTTTCATCCCTGCCTGAAGACTCAAACAAAATTTGGACTGCATGGGCCACCGTTTGGGTCTCGACACATTTTCCATGATCAATTATGTCAAATGGTTGGATTGGACTAGGCATAGGGGATGGGAGTTCTTCTTTTTGGTTTATGGGAGGGGTGGGAGGACTGATTTGTGAAGTTGAAGTAGAAGGTGTAGAGATGTTTGGGATACTTACTTTCTCATTAATCACTGGGTAATTTGAATGGATAGGCAGAGTGGTCCCACTCTTAGCAATTGAAATTGTAGGCTGAGGCTACTCCTATATTTCTCCTTTATCAGCTTGTTGAGCTGACTGATTCTGGGACTGGGTGATCACAACATATGATCCTTCAGATGCTCCACCTTTACTTCTGGGTTCATCCTGGTAATCCAAGAAACTGATGTGGGAGTCACCAGCTGACTCTTCTTGATCCTTCATGAAGAGACCAATGTCATTTTCTTGATTAAACCTAGGTTGGAAAGAGAAATCATGCTCTATTTCTAAATACCCAACTGTTGAGTTGGTTGGAGGTGCTTCAATGGCAAGGTTCCTCTGTGGGGGAGAAGATGATTGGGTTGCCCTTGATGTGCCTGATTAGGTAATGTCCTCCTTGGTACATATCTGTATGAAGGAGTAGATGACATCCCTTGTGCCATTTGTCTTTTGAGGTCCAGCACTTCATTTACTAGCTTCTGCACCATTGGATCAGTGGTGCTTGTAGATGAATATTCAGAAGATGATGAAGCTCTATTTCTGTTAGGATCTCTCCTTATCTTTCTTGCCAAGATAAGGTCATCTTCTAGCTCAGTAGCCAAGTCTTAAGCAGCCTCAAGGTCTATGTGTCTATCCCATCTCAATAGAAAACTCACTTCAGGTAGCTATGAATTGATGAAGAAACACATGAGATTCTGAGGTGTCAACTGGGCAATCATGGGAATCATGTGCCTCAGCTTGTTAAACTTGGCAATGAAGTCCCTCATCGGTTCATGGGGCTCCTTCTTCATTTGTGTGAGCTGGGCTAGCAAGGCATGTGCATCTTCTGCATCCTTGAATCTTGCTTCGAACTTGGCTTTAAGTGTATCCCAATCAGTCACTGATCTAGCTTGCATATGGTAGAACCAGTTTGCAGCAGCACCTTGTAGTGTCTCCACAAAAAGCCTGACTGCCACATCTTCAAATTCCACCCTTATCGAACCACAGGATATGGTGAAGGCTGCAATGTGTTAATCAAGGTGGACTCTTCCATCACTAAATAATTTTGGGAAATTCTTCTTTGAACTGAGTGGTAGCTCATGCAGGGGTGGAGTTAGATTAAGTGGGCCAAATGAGTTACCCCAGGGGCCTCAAACTGTCATGATCAGATTATGAACAATAGGGATAACACATTTGAGTGGAGTTGCCAAATTATAGGACAAAAATGGAAAAGAAACTATCCTTGCTTCAGCTTAAAGCTTGAGGCTTCAAACTATGCTTTCTTTCCCAGCAGCTTTGGTTTTGCAGACCAGATAATATAATGGAGATGGATGAAAATGGTAAGGCTATAAATGGATAATGGGTAAGACCTAAATAGGAGTCACCAGAATGTATAATGGATAAGGTGATAATGATAATGGATAAGACACAGGGGATGTTTCAATCTAAAACTTGATGTTCTAAATTGCACAAAATTACATTTTCCCCAGTGGAGTCACCAAAAACTGTTGGTTGAATATTTTGTCGATTAGCGTATTGATAAATAAAATAGGTCTGATCAGAAAAATTAGGAAGATTAGTCATCCAAATGTGTAGTTTTACCGCATCAAAAAGACACTGATCTCTCCTCTCATCAAGGGGAGGTTCCCTGTAGGTATGCTATATATATATATATATATATATATATATATATATATATATATATATATATATATATATATATATATATATATATATATATATATATATATATATATATATATATATATATATATATATATATATATATATATATATATAAATAGAAAATAATACTCATGGGCGGGACAAACCATCCATCTCTCTTCTTTCAGAGATGATGCACATGGATCAAAGGAAAAACTCAGGGTAAATGACATATAGTACTCCTCTTCTTTCAAAAGTGCTATTCAGCAAACCACAAGAATACTCCTAGCAGTAACAAAAAAATGTAGCAAAGAATGTAATAATTGGCAAATCAAGATGCAGCTCAAAGTCTTCACCTAGATTGCTCAAGAGTAAGATATGAAGGACAATGAGGGCACAAAGTTGTCTCAAGGTCCTTCACAAAGAAATGAAAAGAAAACAAACTAAAGGCGATTATGGGGGCACAAAGTCTCTCCACAGTCGACTCTTTAGGACACCTTTTTTACTGTTGTCACTAATTTTGCTTGTTGAATTAAAGGAATAGAAGATATATTAAAGAAAAAGACATAAGAATGATTTCCTCAATAACAAAGATATTATAGCACAAAGTCTGAAAAACCACTTGCTTTCTTATTCCAATAACAAAATATGGTCAGCAATCTAAGCTCAAAGTCTCAGCAATGCCTTACAATTTGGGCAGAGTTTCATTCTAATTGTCAAAAAAGAGATCCTTATTACAATAGAAGAAAGTCCCTTATATAGCCTCTTCAAGAAGGACTCGAGAATAGTAAATACATCATTTTGCATTGGAATCTGTTAAGAAGACACGCTGGAACTTAGGGGAATTTTACCCATTTGATTTTATCAATGCAGGGAAACAAGTCATGCTTATTGAAAGTTTGCAACTTTCAATGTCCACCTGGTGATCTGATCTTATCTTCATCTTTCCTCCTTTTCCAGTTAATTGAATCGGGTCTTGGATTTAGTTTATTGTTTTGTTCCTTCTCTACTTTATGTTGGTCTTGGCCTTGAAATCTGTGAATGTATTATGGTTTGTATGTTTAAAGGATCAACGGCTAGTTCACTATGTTAAATTTGACATTTTTGGGTGCGTCATTCCTTTGTCCTCTTTCAGCTTTTTTGTTTGGTATTTTTCTAGATTGAACTTATCCTTTTGAGTCTTGAGAAATGACCCATTTTGAGTCAGAATAGCCTCCCACAAGGATATCTATCCTTCAGGCAGTCTTTAAATGGCCTTTTGGGCTTCTTTGGGTGACCCTTCGGATATTCCCCTGGGCTTTTCTTACACTTCCTCCCACAGACATTTTCCCTGGGGAATATTCCCCTGGACAAAAAGTCTGGGGAACCAATTTTAAATGCCTTAAACAAATCTGAAAGAATTACCTTTTAGCTTCCTTGAAAATGACCCTTCTAAAGGGTGTTTTAATCGATTAAGTGTCCTCTACAAGGGCACTTGTCCTTTGGGAAGCTTATTTTTGCATTGAACCACCCCTTTGAACTTTGGTGATGAACCATTCTATTGAACCAAGACATTGAACCAATCAGTTGAACCAAAAATGGTTCAAGCCGATGGTTCAAACTGATGGTTCAATTTGAATGAACTGAGCCAATGAACTAAGCATTGAATTGAACATTGAATTTGCCTTTGAACCATGTCTTTGAACCAAAACGTTGAACCTTTTCATTGAACCAAGACGTTGAACCAACTGTTGAACCAAGTTTTGGTTCAACAATTCAAACAAAGCTTTCAACCAACTGATGAACCGTTTGATTAAACCAAAGAATGAACCAAAAGTTGAAACAAAGCGGATGAAATACATGTTGAACCTACTGCTAATGCTTGCTGATGGAAATTCTTGTAGAAGTCGTGAAGCCCGTTGAACTTGTAGAAATGAGCCTGTTTGCAGAGTCTGTAGATTTCTGAAAAGCTTGAAAAAATGAGGAATTTGAATGCCCAAGACAAATTTTGGAAAGGGAAGAGATAATTTTTGTAGGGCCATAATAATTCAAATGTTGTCCCAAAAATAGCTGATATTTTTCGGGGACAACAGTTAATACATCAGTTAGTGTGCCAATAAGGATATTCAATAGTAGATCACCAATAAGAGTATTTAATAGTATTTGAATTCAATAGTATATAAATACATTGAAAGTATTGTAGTTCAATTACATGAAAGGAAATATATAAAACTCATTTTGCCATTTCATAGGAATTTATTGATCACTTTCAAAAATTCTAATTAAATCAATCGTTCCTTGAAGCACACAAGTTTGAGTTTCGACACACTATAAGACACTAGTTGCATTTTATTGGAGCTTCTCCAATCATTTATGTTTGTTATTTTCTTACTATCTTAAGGCCTAACAAATATCAAGATAGTTCATTTTTTTCTAGTTTAATGCATGACCAAAAACATATAATGTTTTTCTTAAGTTTTTAGGTTTTTTTGCTCAATTAGGGAAAGACGAATAATTTTTTTTTGTTGGTTATCAAATCGAAATATCAATAAACTAAGAAAGGCTTTTATAGGTTAAGACCAAGGGAACACAATCATCAAATTATTTTGGCCATGTCTAAATTTTTGTCTATAATGATAATGTACGGTCCTAATAAACTTCTCTAAACGTTGTTAATTTTTTGGGTCAGCATCTTGTCACTTTTATGTGTGCATTTGAATTATCACTTTCTAATGACTACCACAAAACATAAAATAATATAAAATAAGCCTTAACCTTAAATTTCTTTCTCTTTATCTAATTTTAAAATTGTTTAGTTAATTAAATAAAGGGGGAATCAAATAAGCCTTAACATTCATGTTTTTCTCTTTCTTTTGGGTGTTACTTAGGTAAATAAGAAGAAATCATAAATTAGATACAAAACTCAAACCCTAATAGGAGATAAATCTAAAACCCTAATCTAAGAGGAAACCTAAGGGTTTTTATGTTTAAGTAATGATCATGTTCACCACAATTTTTTAATTATTCCATATCTAAGTGATATAAAATAATGTAAAACTATCCACTAATTAGATTGTAGACACCTAAATTACAATTAGTGTTGAAATGCACCTAAAACCTACTAATTATTCTTCCTAACATTCAAATTATAATTCATGACATTTACCTCTTCTTAAATAATTGTATAAATCAAATTTAATCAAGTGTGCACACTTTTAATCCAAATTTAATTATTAAATCTAGATTTGACACCTCACCTAACATCTTCCACCTTAATCTCCCTCACATGTTGACTCACCCCAACCAATCCCATATTTTACTCAACCTCCTTTGAGTCATCCCTTGAGTTATCAAATAGTTTGACTCATTCTTGGTGACTTAGTTAACCATTTTTATGTTTCTCTCGGCCATTTGAAATGTTCATCATCCTCATAGATGAGGACTCATTAGCCATCATAGATTATTTAGATTATTTAAAATAGCTAAATAATATTCCACCATTGGATCCTTCCTCTGAAAATTTATAAATAAACATGAAATCAATCACTTTCATCGTCCTGACTTATGTTATTGAAGTTCTATAAAAATCACAAGTGAATCAAATCTATCAAAGAGTATTTTACACCAAAATGCTATCTATTTTATCTTGCATTGGAAGAGTGAGCAACCACAATTCAAAGAGAGCTAATCGAATACAAATCACAATGGAAAAAACTTTTGCAACTAAGGTATAAGTTTATTTTATTTCTTTTATTTTTAGCTTTAGCTTAGTTTGAGATAGTTTAGATTAAGATTTCTTAGGTTAGTTTACATTTCTATATTTTCTTCAATACATTTTGGCACATCCGGTGGGATTGTTCCCTAATTTTTTGCATCTCATATTCATCATAATTATATTTATAAATCATTTTTCATTTGATTTTTTTTTTTTTTTTGCATATGCATATAATATTGGTGTTGGAAGTATTATTTGAAGTTACATTTCATTTTTGGCATTTTTTGTTCGGCTATGCATGGTTACTGCATAACTACAAATTCAAAGACATTAATTAGGAAATTATAACTAAAAACTATGAAATTATTTTTACCTTATTTATATAGTATTTTTCCTAATTTTATTTCTTCTAGAATATTTTTGCTTTCTTTCTACACTTTTTTTGTTTTTGGTTTTTTGTAACCCTGTATTTTAGGCAAGCTACAAATTTGGTGACTCTATCCACAAAAATGTTGTTCATAATTGGGAAATTTTTGAAATCAAATGAAATAATCTAAAAACTATGAAATTTTCCACCTTATTTTATGTATTTCCTATGTATTTTTATTTGGGATTTGTATAGGTCAAATTGTGAAAGCATACTGAATTTTTGAAATTGTCATCTAAAACTATAAAATTGTCATTTTCACCAGGGAAATCAACATTTTAAGCTATGAAATAGGGAATTATATTTAGTAAATTTGTAAGATTAATTTTGAAAATGTTTTGAAATTGTGTATTCATTTCTGTATTTTTTTTGCATTCCATTTATTTTCTATGTCTAACCATTGACAATTTCACTTTTCTACTTTACTGTGTAACTACAAATTTGAAATAGATACTAGTTTTTGTGTTGGTTTTGTACTTTTTATTACTCTATTGTATATTTCCTTGAATCTAATCCGAAACAAACACTCTAACTAATTATTTTTAGGATGATTGTTAAAAAAAAATTCGTAAAAAGGCTAAAACAAAAACCAAATTCTTTTATTTTTGCTACTAACTTTTCATTTTTAGTTTCTATAAATTAGCTCACATTTGGTTTATTAGATTTAATTATTTTTTTTAGAATTCTGTTTGTGTTGTGAAATTGTGTATGCTCTTTTCTTGGCATCATGTTAGTGATGGTACTCAAGAACTAAAAAGATTTTCATTATTTTTGTGTTACCTAAGTTGTGTTTGTGTATGTTCTTTCTTTGGCATCGCATTAGTGATGATACCTAGAAATCAAAAAAAAACACTAAAATTTTATTTATTTTTCTATGGGCTCTATTGATCGTGGGTTTCACCACCATGTAATAGGCCAAACACTATGTATCGATGAGGTATATAAATTGAGATCCAACCATTTAAATTGCCTAAGTGGTTTTGTGTTTTTAGCACACCATGATGTGAGGGGATTTCATATTTCAATACCCAAGGAAATTACCTCAAAATATGATATTGCTAATTGTCAACATGATAAAGCACCTACTACTATGTTGGGCACTTTGGGACAAGATCCAATGGTGTGCATCCACTCTATCTATTTATTCCATGAAATCATTTCTTAATGTATCAAAAGGTATATTATAATACTCCCCTTAGATAATCTTGTTCAAACATTAATCCTAGGAAAACCTTCTTTGTCATTCAATTTTGGTGCATCGGTTAATAGTTAACACCAAGAAATTACCTTCCACACACCCTCAAAACTATACTTAGTGAGACATGGGAATGGTAGGATCCTCCATGGATAGTTTATTTAAATATTAGGCCTTGCTTGTGAGCATGGATGAGTAAGGGACATCATAAGGTCCAAACATTGTTTATGAATTTTATCCTAATTTTTCTCCTTTTTTTACAATTACTTGACTGTTTAAAGTAAAACTTTATTTATTGTGTCCTTGTATTTTCCATGTACTAAAATATCCTTATTTATAAACTAAGTTATTTTTAGTTTTAAAGCTATCAAAACATCCTAAAATCAAACTTCCCCCAAAAAATCAAAGTAATTAGTTTAAAATCAAAAAATTCAATCACTTTGGTTAGTGTTTTAATTTAAATCTTCCATTTATTTGAGTCATTTTCCTTCTCCTTAGTCATGTCACCTATCACTAGGTAAATGACCATGCTTAACAACCCAAATGTAAGGGCTGAGCCATTTTTAAATGACCCCTTTCAATTCACTATCCAAGAGCATCATGTAGAAATACATGAAATCATTTAACAAGGACGAGGAGGAGGGGATTACCAAAATGAGCATAGCCCAAAGGTTATCTAACCCTCATCCTCCTTTGATCAATATATCATGTCAAACAAGAATGAATTTGTGATTCAATCCTTGGGCTTTAGAGAAAAATCCCCACCTATCTTTGATGTGTAGAACTTGAAATACTTAATTACAAGAAAATAACCTTCACCCTCCAATCTTAATCAATATACCTCTAAAGGTTCTTTAGAGGGTATAAATTATAATGTAACATCCTTACAACCCCATCCCCAAGTATCTCAAGGCAAACACAAAGCTATATTACGTGAGGAATCATCCCCAATAAGTCATGGATTCTCTGTGGAATTCGTGCAACTCATGGTAACAAAGATATTATACACTTTTGATCTCATTAACCAACCAATCCTTTTGGTAACTCTAATGTGAATGTGAATCCTAGTTTACCTTCACATATTTATCCAACTAATCCAAGTTTGAACATGACTTCAAATTCACAAATCATTAACCCAACTAATCAAAACTTGTATCTTCATTCAAGTTGACCAATCATTCAATAATTCAATCCAATCATGAACATGGGCATCCAATCTAATTCAAGTTTAACTAGTCCAAATTTGACTACACCAAATTTTAATGTACATTAAAGTTCATAAGGTCATGGTCAAATTAATCTGAGTTTGAATATTTATTCAAACTCACAATTCAACCCCAATCAAAGTCTTCAAGGCTCACCCATCATTACCAATCAAAATCAAATCTTGCATACTCATTCTAGCTTGCCAATCCAATCATCTAATCCTAGTTTGAGCATTGATTCATACACGCTCAATAATTTGAATTTAAATGGTAGTTTAATAAATTAGTTTGCTTTTCCCAACACTATTGGATTGGCCAAATCTCAATCCAACTCCAACTCATTTTAACTCCAATCCAAATCCTTCATTTAATTCCAACCCAAATCTTATCACATATTTAAACCAAACCCCAACTAATTCAAATAATCCTAGCTTTAATGCAAAACTCAACCTCAAAAATACAAACACATATCCTAATTCTAACCTTAACCAAAATTCACTTCAATCAAACCAAGATAATTCTAACTTAAACCTAGGCCCTAATCAATTCAACCTAAACTACAACATGTATCCACAATAATTTGTTTAACCAATCTAACTTTGGTTACAAAACTAACCCAAACCCCATGAAATTTAACAACAATCATCAACAATAATTTCAAATTTTTACACAAATTAAAATAACTAAATCCAAACATAAACTTTGAAAATAATCCCAACCTGGGTTTCAAATCTAATACAAATCAAATAAACTTTAGTTTTAATACTAATCCAAATCAAACAAACTTTAGTTTTAATGCTAATCCAAACCCAATGAACCTTGGTTATAACCCTAATTTTAATCCTTTTTCAAATCCTCAAAATGTTAACTTTAAAAACCAACCTCCAAAAAATTTTAACCAAAAACCTAATCAATTCCTATGAAACATAACCCAACTCATTGGTCAACCTTCTAAATTCTATAATATAACATGTTAAATGAACCAGTTATCCCCATATCTTGTACAAGAGTTCCAAGACATAAAGGATAGGGTTCAAGACTTACAAGATGGTGTTTATTCTAGGTAAAAATAGTTCAAATTTGAGGAAATTTGTTTGTATCCTTATGATTTAAGTATAATGACCACACCTTTTCCAAAATAATTTGAACTCTCAAATTTTGATAAATATAAAGGTAAAGGAGATCCCAAAGAACATTTAGCCAAATTCTATCATGCATGTGTAGATGTTTCTTAGAGAAATGAATACATGTTGTGTTTATTCCCACAAAGTCTCAGGGTTCAAGCCCTTGAATGGTTTTCACACCTTCCAAAAGGATATATATTTACTTTTGAGGACTTATCTAAAAAATTTGGTCTTCACTTTTCCTATAACATCAAAAACTATTTGACCACTTTGGGTTTACACAATACCAAACAATGCACTGGCAAAACCTTTGCTTCCTTCCTAAAAATATGGAGAGCAATGGCAAGTCATTTCACATAATCATTTCTTGAAACTGAACTTGTGGACATATTCATGAACAATTTGAATTCATACTTGGGGCATCATTTATTACTCCTTTACCCAAGATACTTTGATGAAATCATTGAAAAGGGAGTTCAAATAGAGAGAACATTAATTAATAGAAGTGTGATCAAAATATTTAAACTAGATAATAATAATTCCTCTAAACCAATAAAAAGTATTTTTTTTTTGCAAATAAGAACAACCTTGTTGGAGATGGTGTGACTGATGTAACAAAAAACTCAAAACCCTCCAAATCAAACATAGATCTACACTCAACCTATCAAAAACATAGTTATTCTTGGTGGATAACCTAAACAAGGAAGACCTAAGCATAAATTCACTCAATTGGATGAAAATTTGAAAATGTTTTCTAGAAGTTAGCTCATGTAAACATGATCACTTTTCCTAACACCAAACCCTTTGATGAGAATGTCCCTAAACCTGATTGGTATAAAAAACATGAGTATTGTGAATATTATAACATGCCCACTGGGATCTACTTAGAATATCATAATTGTTTTTAAAAATTTGATCAACATATTATTTCATTAGATTACTCCATGAGAATATAATTAGTGACCTAGATAAAACTCTCTATGAATGATAACTATAAAATAAGCATGTGACATCTATCCATCACTAATCAATATCATCAAATGAAACAAAAAAAAAATATATATATATATATATAAAGTAATTACATATGTCTAGTCATGGCTAGTACAAACATGCAGCCACTATTTTCAATGTACAATAAGTAAATAATTCCATCTCATCAGGTATAATGTTTCAATAATAATAAATATAATATAATGTACAAGATATAAAGCTCCACATAGCATGAGTTCCCCAAACTATAGTATCTATGGTAGTCTTAAGTGTCATATCTATATAAGTACTATTGTAAGGAGGGAAAGCATCATCCAAGCACTTTTCCACACCAACCATGGACCATTAATCCCCTACACAATCCTCCATCAAGGAATGCCCCTCCCTTCATGGATGAGTACATAGTGATTGTGTGGGAATCCAGAGAGACAAGCTCATACATGTGTGTTGTATTATTTATAATAACATGTAGTGTACCATAAATAAATCCATTCTAACATGATATCGCATAAACATGTAAATCATACATATAAAATGATAATGTATAACTAATGTTAATTTGGTTAGAGTTTCCAATAGTTATTCATCTCTAAGATCATTAAAATTCATGAACACCACTTGATCAAATTACCTTCATCTAGTATTGATGATGCTAGTAAGCTAGTAAAGTACATCTCACTACTTAGTCAGTACTAGTTATATGATATTTGGTTAACATAATATAACCAACAGATTCATTTAGATTACTTCCTAATAAAAATCATACATGTTAAACACAAGAATAATCAAAATGCATATATTTAGTCCATCAAACATATGAATTAATATCCATAATATTATTTATAACATAAATAATAGGAATAACAATTATAGTTTATACCAACTGGGTATAATCTATATTTAGACTACATATTCAACTTTTTGTAAGTAAATACAAATGCAGTAAATTATATAGCAAGCACTAATATTACATCTCACCATTATATGTACACACTACTCAATTTTACATAGCCAATCATAATAAATAAAGGCATATTCTCTTAAAAATGTATTCTTTCGTTTAAACATCTTGTTATATTAGAAGGATGGTATGCATATATGGATAGTGTCCTATCTTTCAAAAATCTATGACTTAGTTTTGAACAATGAATAGAATTATAATTATTGGAAATCCCAATGTACATATATAAGCTAGATATGTATAAGAGTACATATATTCTTATATAGACATATTTTTTATATTACACACCTTGATTAACATATACTACATAATGCATATGTTTTTAATATATAATTATTGTTCTACCATACTAACAATATTCTTCATTTTTCCAAAATAAAAGTAATGTGATTTTAACAATTATTTATCTTTTCATGAAAAAGGCATCAAGTCTATATAGGGTTTTCTACACTTCTAACAACCTTATTTTTGTCTCACTTAATCCTATATATATATATATATATATATATATATATATATATATATATATATTCCCAAGTTTGAATGTCTATAAATCATAGTTCATATGTCCTTACTTTTTATTTTAACAATACATACTCTATTCACATATATAGAAATACTCATAGTTTATAAACAATTATGCACAATTTCCTTATATATAATATCATAGTGTCTATGGCATATGATGCTAACTTGTTCATCTCTATGTTTTCACAATTTTGTGTAATATTTCCACATAAATATCCATCCATACACACACACACACACACACACACACACACACACACACACACACACACACACACACACACACACACACACCTTGTTTTATATTTTAGGAGTAAAATATTAGATATGTGACAACAAATACCACAAATATCCAGATCAAGAGAATGAAGAGTAATAACATATAGTTTCCTTTCCATATAAAACTCATTCACTCTTATACTAAACGAGTCATTCCATTTTTTAGAGCATAGATTGAAATGATCATCTCCATGTCATTTCCAAATGTAGCATTCAAAAGGCCTCTAATTGTGGGTCCAGTAAAGAATGCTAGTTGGTTGGTTATAAAACCTAATCACTTAGCCAAGGTGTTATGCCCAACAGACTAAAAAGAAAATCCATCAGCATTTGTCTTCACATGAATGAGCTAATATAGCCATAGCAAGACTAAAAGGAAGTATAAAATTAATTGTGTTTCGTGTGTGTGTGTGTGTGTGTGTGTGTGTGTGTGTGTGTGTGTGTGTGTGTGTGTGTGTGTGTGTGTGTGTGTGTGTGTGTGTGTGTGTGTGTGTAATTCATAGGGATTTGGGTGAGATTTTGATGGAGAAATAATCTCCATAATTATAATAATGATTTTCATATATAAATGTAAGATCCCGTATGAAGAAATATATAGGAGAAATAATATTATATTATGTTTTTAATATTTTAGTGTGTTGGTTATTTTATTTTCTCTATTAATCATGCTCAGATCTAAACCAGAATCAATATTTGGTATCAAAGTAGTGTCTGGTCCTTAGTACTATGGAAGTATAATGATCTTTAAGGGGTATTTATATTGCTCTTTTCCCTTGTATATGTAAGAGATTGAGTTTTATAGAATAAGTCTATTACAACTAATGTTAATTCTTTATGCCATATTGACATGATCTATCTCTAAACGTATCATTTCTATGTTTAAGTTTGTTAACATAATAAATTACTTAAATTAATAATAGTTGTACATTTTTCTAAATGATTACCATTTATCAAAGCCATCTATTAAAACTTTGCACAGATCCTGATCTGGTCATATCTTGCTAGCAACAGTTTTCTATGCTCAATGTCATATTTGTCTTAGGCTATGTAGTATCTCACCATCACCATCTAAGCTACCATTATTGGCTATATCAATTTTTTCATGGTATGAGATCATCATTACTATACTCTGCATCCATAAACTTAGTAGTTTGAATATATAATCCAATAGTGCATCGATTCATTCTCAAGACATCACTTACCATGATATCTGACTTCAAGTTGTATTAGATTATGATGAATTTTTGGCACTCAAACAAGAAATTATACTCAATCACATAATTTAATCCTCTGGCCCAGATCATATTCTCATGTATGACCTCGATATTGTAAAAATGTGTTGTGAGATATGCATTCACTCTCATATGGATTTAACCAAATTGGAAGCATGTGATTTGATGGACTCTTGGAAAAGACACATAATTTGGCTCCCTTGTAAGTGATATGTGATATGAATTTGTCTTAGAAAATAGGTATTGATTCATAGTGTTTTTTATTTGTTTTATTATTAGTATGATCGCCAAACTTTGAGTCTTAAGAAGTTTAATTTTCTTGTTTACTCGGTTAATTTTTTATTTATGTATTCTTTCTGGTCAAAGTTAATTTTTAGTTATTGTTTTATAAGTCGTGTTTATTTAGTGGGATTTGTTTTATGTATAGGTATTATTTTTAGTTTTAATTCGATGGTATTTTAGTAGTAAATTTTTTGGTAATATGATTTATAATTATTTTCCTTTGTATTTAGTCATTTATTAAGGTTTAGTTTTGATGTTGTTAACAGAGTTTATTATTTAATGTTAAAAAATTCTATTGTAAAGTATGTTAATTTTTTTCAATTGTGTCATATCAAAATTAAAAATGGGTCCATTGTCAAAAAAATCTTAGTGTCTTTTTAGAGAGTCATTGAGTCTTTGAGTCAATGTTAAGTATGTTAAATGAAATTAATATTGTAAAGGACACATTTTCATTTATACATGACATCTAAATTTTAAGGAGTATTTTTATGAGCTTCATCAAGTTATTAGCTATATAGCCAATATTGGAGGATGGATGACATAGGAGTTTGGAGGACAATCAACATCCTCTCACAAGCTGCTAGCGATGGGGTTGTATTTTGAGATAGTGGCATACTATGAGCCAAATTAAATATACCGAGGATGATCAATAGTAGAAGTGGTGAATATTTATGTTGTGCTAGATCGAGTGGCAAAGATCATGTATAAAGGCTACAGGAGGTGATGAGGACTTAGTCCTCTTTTTTTTTGCATTTTATGTATTTTGAAAATAAGAACAGAAGTACATGCATGTTCAAAAAATTTAATTTGTGTGTAATTCCAAACATAATTCCTTGATGTGAAAACATTGTGAAAAGACAAAAAACACCAATGTAAGTCAGTTCATGGATCTTGAAAGGGTTTTTGGTAGATACATAAAACCATCAAAGGTGAATAGTGGATAGGAGGAGGTTCTTGTTCATGTCAAAGTTTGTGGTAAACCTAATTAAAACCATGGGAGGAGTGAGTCTTTATTTGTATCTAGGTCATGACCCAAATATGGCATGCTACAAGGGGTGAGCATATTGCAGGTGAGAGTGTGAATGTTTTTGCACCATGTATAAACTAAGGGGGGAATGTTAGGGATTAGTTTAGTAAATTATGTAAGTTTGATTATTTATTGAGAGGTAAATAATACATTAGTGATTTAGTTAGTATTTGGATCATTCGAATATATTGTGATAACATATATTCATTTATAGTTTGTTTGTTAGTATGTGTTATTTATAGGGATTCTGGTGAGAATTTTATGGAGAAATAATCTCCATAATTATAGGAATGGTTTTCCTATATAAATGCAATATCATGTATGAAGAAATACATAGGATAAATAATATTATATTGCCTTTAATATTCTAGTGTATTGGCTATTTTATTTTCTTTGTTAATCGTGCTCAGACCTGAACCAGAATATATATATATATATATATATATATATATATATATATATATATATATATACACTCTTTACATAATTTGCTAAACATGAAAAATATTACCCTTGAATCATATATCACCATTGTTTTTAGTACACAATATCTTCATCATGTTAAGGTTAAGATGCTCACTATATATTGCATATATAACAATGCATTATATGAATAAATATATTATATTTTAAAATCATCATATATATATATATATATATTAGATCACTCAGAATAATGATTTTGTATTATGAGCATCCGAATACATTTCTTGTAAGTTTTCTTTATTTTATCATTCCATAACACATCTAAGCATATCAGAGTTATGAAAACATGAAATGCTCTAACATCTAATCAAGTAAATTTTTAAATAGTATAAACACACTATTTTCAATCAGGAAATACATATTATTCAAATTTTTCTATGAGCAATGTCAACATGATAGACGATACAGTTTATAGATGTGGTATCTTGTATTACAAGCAATACATTTCATGTTATCCTAGTAAAAGTATCATGTATTATCATGTTATTTTACATGATAGCCAAATAATGTATAAATATTATATGTAATATACATGTAATACTGTATATATAAATATATTCATAGATCAACTCCATCAGATCACTATAACATGCATAGATCATAGTGTTCTAATTTTTACAGTTCGCTAAACACATATAATTACAAACCTATTGCAAACTATCTTGATTATATTCAAGTTAATAGAAAATTAATTCACTAAGTATATAACATCTTGAATATACATAATTTTTTCCAAACAAAAAATTAACAACATTACCTACCTTAGCATTAGATGTTTCCAAATGCCTATGCCTTCCTCTTTCCCTATTCTCTTTAAAACTCAACTTCTCTTATTATCCTCGATGCTCTGCTTCCTTTTCACATGCTTCTCCTCTATCTTCTATGCTCTCCCCCTCTTCTCCCATTGCTCCCTTTTTATTGTTTTCTATCTTTCTTTTTTTCTAAATATATACTTTCTAAAAACTCCCAAGTCAATAACTTTCCTTATATGAATATGTTTTTTTGTTTTTATATTAAAGCTTATCTTTTCTCTTTTGTTTTTAAAGCTTACTATTCTTTTTTTTTTATAATTATAAAATTATTTACTTATTTATATTTTTCAAAAAACTTGGTAACAATAAATCTTAATATAAATAAATATTCATGATGACTTGACCAATATAAAATCAATAATATTCTTTTAAATCAAAATGGTAAAAAACACTTTATTATTGAAATCCAAATTATAAAAATGTATTTGTTGATATCATTATGTTATCTATGTTATCTATGTCCTTTTGTCATTTGTTAAGTCACATAATCATATTCTTAATATCATGAAGATAACTAGCTAATGTTTTTAGCCATTACTAAGACAAATCGATTAGTCTACATATGGTAGTACCAACACAATTCACACAAATTTACATTTTCAAAAACATTAACAATCATGAATACAATGGCACATCTTAAATGCATAGTAACATTCATAATACAATCACACAATATTAATTCATCTAATCATATATCTGAACTAACACACACATATGCAATTAACTAAATAAAGATAACATAAATATTGTACTAATGCTAACAATTCAAAAAATGCATATAACATGTACTATCTAATGTGGTGTGTGCAGGGGTTATATCCACTCCTCTATCATCCCTTAAACACCTCCATCTATGTCACCCTCTTTGATGATTCTCTCCCTTCGTCATGCTATGAGAGATGAATCTCTCCTGTGTTCAACTCATGACAAGAAGGTATTTAGTCCATAGCATTATGACATATATCATAAAATACTATTGAAATAACAAATCAACATGATCATAATATAAGAATATATAATACATCTAACTCATAGAAATATAAATCATGTAATCAAAATAATATTCAACTATCTCATAATAGCATATAACTTACAGCTTAGTCAAATAATATTCAAATCAAATTATCAACTATAAATATCCACAGATAATCAGGTAAGTTTTCTTAGAAAGGAATTGGGATGTAACACCCTGCCCTTACTAAAGTTGGCCATTGTCTCAATGACACTTATTCAAATATAATTTCTAAATTAACAACATTATTCAATACAAAAATAGCATAGTATGAATCAATAAAGAAAGTAAATAAATGTGGAAATATCCTATAGAACTCATTATAGTCCTCCCAACTAGCATTATCCTAAGAGTAATTGTCTCACAAAGACCTTGCACTATGACATCTCCCTATTATACAAACAAAGTTTGTGAGTGTCAATTACTTTGATTGGTTCTACCATGACCACCCTAGGTTCTAGAACCTAAAAAGCACTCCAATCCAACACATTTGAAGGATCCACTACATATTTTTTAAGATAATAAACATGGAATTCATTATATAATAGAGTTAAGTTTGGTGGAAATATAAGGTTATATGCTATAGGATTGACCACTTCTAACACCTTGAAGGGTCCCACATATCTCGGTGATAATTATTTTGACTCCCTGAATTTAATATTTAACCATAAGCACATGAAATCATCATAAAATCTAAAAACAAATGGCTAGAGAGAGTTCCACAAAGCCTCCCATCCCCTTTGCACACCTTCCTAACCTAGAGTTTTCTCATCCCTAATAAAAGTGTTTAGAGAACCTGGCAAGAATAATGTTTGTAAGTCGATACCATTGTTATTCCATGTAACTCTTAATAAGTATGGCATGTCAATATTGCCGCTAATCCACATAGATCCTGACAAGTATGACAATGAATAAGAACTAGAAATAATACATTTATAATGTATACAAAATTAAGTAATAAACATTCCTTAGTATAAATGTGTATGGACATACAACTGAATTTAACAAGTCCCCCTTACCAAATCCTAGATTCAATAATCTCTCCTTATTAGATCCAAACTTAGTAACCACCAATTCAATGTGAGACTAACTAGGATCTACTCCCATATCTTAGTACTCACTTTCCTAATTCACCAATCATCTCTTAAATCTCCATGACTTAAAAATCTCTAAAATGTGTATATGGTTCAATGAACCACAAAAACATCCATAGTTGCATTAAATTGTGATTAGCCAAACATAACTAGTATCAAATTTTATATCTTAACCCATCTCTTTTATATTTATAGTTAAGAGAAAATAATTTTAAAATTGACATAATAAACAAAGTCCAAGGATCACACCATCCTTATAACATTATAAAGGGAACAAGTGAGACAATTCCTCCCCACTTACTCAGCTATCTACACTACAAGTTATAATCTTATCTCAACCCCTTAGACTAGCAAGATTTTCCACAAATCTTATTCCACACTCTCTCTAGGTGAAAGATACATAAATATCTCATAAAAACAACATATTTTAATCAAGATGAGAATAATACCAATATAATCAAGGGTAAGTCATAACATAGTGATTATAATCAAATTATAAATCTTAATCCAAAACTAATATAAATTCAAAGTTCACTACTCTGCATGATAAAAATTCACAACTTTAGATAAAGTAGCACTAGAAAGTCTGACTCTAAAAATCCACAAGTGGAAAGTAGTGAAATAACATATCAACAACAAAAATATTAAATACCCTCAAATGGTATGAATAAAACACCATAACCCAAGTTTCCAAAATCACTATACACTTACACAACCTATTTCCACAATCGAAAGCAAAATATCAACCACATAGATGCATCAATTCATTCCTACAACTTTTATATCAATAATAAGTATAAGAGACTACCCCAGGTAATATGGTCAAAATAACATTTCAAAAACAAGTTTACGATTAAGGGAACACTTAATCAACATCATGAAAATATGAATCCACTCAGTGGGCTTATAATGATGTCAAATGAGGGTTAAAGAGTAATAACTCACTTAAATTCTAGCTATGTGATATGAAACCTCTTCCCAATCCAAATAAACATATGGGGTGCCAATCCATGAGCAAACTCCTAACACATAAGAATCCTCAACAAATATAACTACACTCCAATATAAGGAGAATTCCCACAACACTACATGATGTTAATCAATAAGTGGTCATTTAGGATTCTTTCCCTTAGGATTAATTTACCTAAGACACAAAACTATATATAAAAAAATCATATATTCTTAAGTGAGAAGCACCCCATGATTTTTGAACACTCACCATACAAAACATAAGTGGCAGAGGTGAATTGATTACCATGTAAGGATGTAATCATTCTCAAGGTGTTTGATCTAAGTGATCAAAAATATTATAGGAATATCTTGTCCATGACTCATGAACTATGTTATACAATAACCTATCCAAACATCATATACAAACATCACCATTAAGAGACTCGATAAATCAATCCTTCAACAACTCTTAAGAGGATACGAGTGTTCCCCAGGGTACACACTCTATATACCACACAACATTTCATCCACATAGGTAAACATAATTCAAATAATCATGGATGTTTATTAATTATAATATTCATCAATCCATACATGAGGATCTATTGAATCTCAAAACTACAATCATGGTGTATCATGATTTTTCACTAATGCACTATAAGTACAAAATACACTTCACTTAACCAATACAATACTAAAAGTCACTAGGTTCTCCATACATGGATACAACAAGTCCTATCCAATGATGTAACAATCAAATAAAATACTTCTTTAGTGACCTTAGAGTAGTTTTGAATCTCCATCTCAATTAACCATGCTTCAACACCATCACCCAAAATGGTTCCACCGAACCTAGATGGATTTAGATTTTTCATATCTCTATCCAAATCTATAATTACCTATGCTCTCACATCCTAAGGGTTTTCCTAATCAGTGGGTTTCTCTTTAGGTTTATCCTAGTGTTATTCCTCTTCATGGCCATGAACTTCCTCTTCCATGGCTAAATTCAATCCCTAGATTCATTCATGGATGCAAAAATTTGATCTAACTTCATCTCTTACTCAGTGACAAATCGATTAGTATCAAATGGGGGGTTGTCATTGACATTTAAAGGACCCTCACTAGATAATCTAGTTTTAACCATTATCCTTTCTAGTAAACATAAGGATACAAAAAATTTAGTGGACTCATTAGGTCCTAAATTCTGAGTTGTAGCTCTGATACCACATGTAACATCCCCACTGGGATCTACTTAAGATAACATGTTTTTTATTTAAATTTGATCAATGTATTTTTTCATTAAATTACACCATGAGAATATAATTAGTGATCTAGATAAAACACTCTAAAAATGATAACTATAAAATAAGTATGTGACATCT
>JARHVA010001610.1:377500-552500 GCA_037957365.1 Torreya grandis
AATTCAATAATATTATTTTAAATCAAAATGGTAAATAACACTTTATTATTTAAATCCAAATTATAATAATGTATTCAGTGATATCACTATGCTATCTAGGTTATCTATATCCTTTTGTCATATATTAAGTTGCATAATGATATTTCCAATATCATGAAGATAACCAGATAAGGTTCGCAACCATTACTAAGACAAACTAGTTAGTCTACAAATGGTAGTACCAACACAATTCACATAAATTTATATTTTCTAAAATATTAAAAATCATGAATACAAGGACACATCATAAACACACATTATCATTCATAATGAAATCACAAGAGATTAATTGATCTAAGCATATATCTTAACTAACACACACAAGCAATTATCTAAATATAGATAACATAAAGTATGTACTAATGCTAACAATTCAAATAATGCATTTAACATGTACTAGCTAACATGGTGTGTGCATAGGTTGTAGTTATTCCTCTGTTATCCCCAAACACCTCCATCTATGTCACCCTCTCCAATGATGTTTTACCTGTGTCATGCTCTGAGGGATGAATCTCTCTTGTGTCCAACTCATGACAAGAAGGTAGTTAGTGCATAACATCATGACATATATCATAAAATATTGCTGAAATAAAAAATCAGCATGATCATAATTTAAGAATATACAATACAGTTAACTCATAGAAATTCAAATTATGTAATTAAATTAATATTTAAATTTATTATAATAGCATATGACTTATAGATTAGTCAAATAATAATCAAATCAAATTACCAACTATAAATATCTGTGGATAATCAAGTACATTTTCTTAGAAAGGAATCAGGATGTAACACCAAACCCTTTGATGAGAATGTCCCTAAACCTGACTGGTATAAAGAAGATGAGTATTTTGAATACCATAGGATCAAAGGACATACTACTAATAGGTGTATGTGCCTCAAACACTATGTTCAAGACCTCATCAATAGAGGAGACATAACAATTAAAAATCAAACATACAAAACATCTAAAAATGAAAAATTGGGGATATACCAAGATCCATTCCCTAATCATGAGCAAGGAAAAGGAAATCAAAATCAAGAATAGCCAAAATATATTAATGTCAATCAGGTGAGTCATCCTTTTGATTCTATAGTCAATAATGTTGAATTTATGAACAACCATGTCAATGTCAGTATTTTTCCATCACAAGAGTGTACCATTAATATAAGACATACATATATTACTATTCTAAAGTGCATCATCCTCTAATGTTGAATGTAAATACAATATTATCAACCATATTGAGAAGACACCATAAAATATTTATATATTAGACCTTCTTAAGACATCTCCTATATATAAATATATCTTATTCAAAGTCCTCTTAGAGTAAAACATCCTACAAGACATCAATCCTAAAAACTTCCAAGCATTAATAGGGTCTTTATCAACTGATAATCAAGCAACGGTTGATCATTCTAATGTCTCTCATTTAGGATAAGATCACAATCTCCCATTATACATAAAGGTTATCATCTCTAGGCACAAGATGAAGAGATGATTTTTCATAAAATATATGTACATTATGGCTTATAAAACACCTAGGATATCCAATAATAGCATTAAAAACAAATACTATTACTATAAAGGCATATGACAACAATGAGCGATAATCTATGGGCACAATCTATCTTCCTTTGATGGTTGGGTATGTTATTAAATAAACTCACATTCATGTCCTTGATCTTAATCTACCATATAACATACTTCTTGGACATCCATGAATACATTCCATGAATGCCATCCCATCCACCCTACACCAATGTTTGAAATTTTCCCATGAAGGTATAGAATTTACTATACAAGGTGATTAATGAGCCCTATAAATGTCATGTTTTTGTCCTCACCTGTCATGATCATACATATTGTTTACCATGTTTTTGAGTCACTTTACCATAAATTTCTCATCCTTGAATAACAATAATTCTATAAATAACATTATGTTTTCATACTCTTTGAATAGTTAGAACTATGTACTAAAATCAAGTATATAATATTTATCTTCTGTTATAGGATGTTTTTTCTCTATAATGTGTTTTAAAGATGTTTTGAATCAATAGGTATATAGCACAAAAACATCATGTAGCAAAAGGGATCTCATCACATGGACATATCCTATAGCCTCTGCATGACCAAAGCCACAAATGAACAGATTTTGATTCCCAGTTCAACCAACTCTTAGAAATGATGATAACCTCCATGAAGCGTAATAAGGATGTGGTTGAAGATTGAAACATATTTGTTTATCCTAAGGAAATATTGTAGGATTCACATGAATGGTGACCTTAGTAAAAGGAGAAAATTTTTGTTATCTTTAGCTGAATGTTTCATAGTTTAGAATATATATTATTTTGTATAAAACAATTTCACATATATATATATAGGTAACATTAGGGTTGAGAGGGTAGTAGATATCAATTAGATAAATATATCAAAAGTACATTTTGTAAAGCAGTTGTTATTATAATTTCCTTATAGCACTTAATTTTTTCATTTTGATTAATATGAAAAATCATTTATAAGTCTATTTCATTGTTATAAGAGGAAGGATTGAAGCTAGAGTCAGAGGAGGAAGATCCCCCTTTAAGACTCTTGCAGCAACAATCTAACCCGTTAAATAGCTAGTCACTTTATTTAGTTTCTTTATGTGTTGCATATTTTATTTTTGAATTGTGTGATTTCTAAATCTTGCATAGATTTATTTTAAAGAAGATTTCAATAGTGTAATAATTTAATTCACATTATTATGTTCATTTTCAATTCGAGTATTTCATTTTCTACATAATTTTTATCATCTTATATTACAATCAGCAGAAGGTCAAATTAAAAGATTGAGTGTGAACATATAGTGATGTCATCCTATCAAGTTTACATCCTCAATTGACATTTAAATGAACTAAAAAATATATTTTTATGGTAACTCTCCTCATTGCATTTGATCAAGAGAAGTATATCTAATTTTTAATCTGGTGCTAGTCAATTTTGGTGCCATTGTTGGGGAAGGGCATCACACACTTACAATATCCAATCTTAATAATGGTTGTTTCTAGATGTTTATTGTTTTTTATTTATAGAGGTATTTATTATTTATATTAAATATTTATCTCTTTTATAGTTTAAATTTCCATTTTTTCAAGTAGGATAGTGGAAATTTTCAAAAACCCCCATATTACTAAACCTGTGTAGGCAAGGTGGGTAAAAATTTAAAAAATAAAGAAAGAAAAGTGGTTGACTTACATGCAAATAAAAGGGGATTATATAGGAATATTTTTACTTGAATCATTATTCATTACTTCAAGATCAAAAATTCATCCTACAGCAGTTGAGAAGCACAAATAAATTTTTGAAGATCACTCATAGTTGTGAATAGAAGAGGTAGAAAGGGAGGAATTTTTGGCTAGATTGGTAGTACAAGCTAGAGACTTTGAAGAGGTTCATACCCCTAGAAGAGAACCACATATACCACCCTTAATAAATCCCACATTAACACCTCATACTTATGAATTTTAAGTTTATTTGCCTCTATTTCCCAATTTTCTTGCTAAAGAGGCATTCAAGGTTATTCTTTCTCCTAGAAGAAATACTAGGCCAATAGAATCTTTCAATTTAGAAAGACTCTTTGCTAAGACACAAGCTGAATATTTTGAAACCTCTACACCATCCCAATTATATATAAATCCATATATTCCTAATAAAAAAGATAAAATCTCCATCTTCTACACCCCAAGAAATAGAAAAAATGATAGGAATTTTGAGCGGTGGATGGAAAGAACTTTCGATCTACCAACACAAAGAGTATTTATGGAGGATCACTAGGAAAAAAATACTACTAATGAGTCTACTATCTTAAAATTTAATATCCTTACTCTTGAAAAAAATGTACCCATGAAGAATATTCCACACTCAACCCTCCCTAACTTTAGGAGAAAAGCATCTAAGGATTTAGATACATTTATTTTTGAATTCAACATCTTGTGTTGCAGCTATGATTATAATCAAGATGCTTAAAAACTCAAATTATTTACATCAACACTCAAAGATGAAACACTTAGATGGTTCATGGGATTTGGAAATGATTTCATTTCTACTTGGGAAGAAATGAAGGAGAGGTTTCTGATGAAATACCAAGACTATTGTAGGGGAAGGAACTAAAGGAGAGATGACATATTATGAATGACACAAGTTGAAGATGAGTCATTAAAAGAATATATGGAAAGATTTTTGTTCATCTTTTAAAATTCCAAATGGACTATAATGGATAAAGAATAGTTCAAGCTGATATTCTTAAAAAGAATTAGAGGTGATTTTTTGGAGGCACTAGATTTAATTTTTGGTGGTGATGTTTCTACACTATCCTTTTATGAACTAACAATTCTATGAACAAACTATTCCAAATCAACCATGAATGAAAGTAGTGATAGAACCCTTCCTACAACATCTACAGTAGGACTGTCTAAAGTTAAAGTTATAAACCTACTCCAAGATATGAAGTAAGACATTATTAGTCACCTAGCTACTCACCTTAATACATTATATACACGGAGGAAGCAAGAATAAACTAAAAAATCCTTAGCCACCTATTGCCCTGAATGCAAAAAAAAGAAGGTAGATTACACATGTCATTCTATGAAATCTCAAGTAGCTAGCATAACTAAGAAAAAATTTAAAATAGTGGGCGTACATGCCATAAGATAAGATGAGAATCAAGTGTTTTATGTGGCTCAATGAAAACCATGGGTGCAAAGATCAGGTATGCCATCAAAATCTATGTTTATAAATTCTCAATTCTCAAATAGTTATCAATATGGTTCTTGGATGAATATACCTAACCAAAATTGGCCCCAAACAAATTGGCATCTACCACAAAAATAGTTATGGATTCAAAATAATGGACAACCTTAACCTAGGCAATTTTAAAACCAACATTGGATCTTTCCCTCTAATCCATGGCAACAACAATGGAGAGGTAATCAAGGCTTTCCTCAATAAATGCAATAACCACAAAAATAGTAGGCCTTAATAACAAACACTCAAAAACCTATTAGACCCACTCAATTACCTACCTGGCCCATCCCTAACCCTACTAATAAGTTGGTTCAACCAACACAATCCACTAAAATAATGCAATATCCAACATACACCTTGAATATCAATCAAGTCCAATTTCAATTAGGATACATTCTTCCATAACCAGCCTCACCCATAATAATAAAACATTTTGAAAAACTTGATCCACTCCATACTAATCCATAACCACCCATGACCAATCCTGAGCCAAGTCCACTAGAAAATCGAAACGAACCTAACAATCCTCTTTTTTCAGAGAGATTGAACATATTATGTCTTAATCTAGAGCCCAAATTTGATATCTTAGGACAACTCAAGAATGTGTACATAAAAATCCCACTCTTTTAGGAAATAAAATATGTTCTTATCTATAATAAAGTTTTTAAAGAGCTATGTTTGAAAAAACTAGGAAGAAAGAAGAAGCATCCTAAAACAGTCAAAGTTATTGGCCAACTAGTAGATATTATGTTGGTAAATATAGTTCCCCTAAAATATTATGATCCTATAATTCTTCTAGTTAATTTTAGCATCCATGGTCAATCCATCTCCAATAATTTAATTGATTTGGGTACAACCATCAACATGATGACCATGGAGAGTATGCAGCAACTAAAAACTACAACTCTATGTCCAACACCCACCATCTTCTAGATGGCTTACAGGTCAAATTTTAAGCCTAAGTGGATTATTGAAAACTTGGTTATCACTATGGACTCTTGGAAATATCCAATAGACTTTATCATCATGTAGCCAAAAAATAATTTGGGAGGTTATCCTTGGCCACCCATGATTGACCACTATCGATGCTTTTATTGGCTATAGGTCAAGAAATATGTTAGTTTCCAATGAAAATGACACCAAGAAAATGGTTTTTTATACTCTAGCCCAACCTTCCCAAAATGATGGCCCAATACCTTGGATTGATGACTTTGAGGAAGTTATCTCCTTGAAAACTCTCTACATAATTGATTAGAGTCCAACTTTGCATGTACAAGAAGAAGACACTATCCTTAGTGATATCCTAAAAAACACCTATCGATAAGATCATGTAGCCACAAACATATTGAAATGAACACCATGCCCCCTTTAGAATACATTTCCTAAGAATGATCTTTCTGAAACTGCAAAGGATATGTGTACATTAAATAAATTGCTTCCCCATCAATGCAACTATTATTTTTAATTGCCAATGTAGAAACCATGCTCTCTTTAATAAAACAAGTAGACATTCTACCAATTAAACCTCTCAATAGGAGCACCTCCTTAACACCCCAACAAGAAATCTAGTTACTTATAATGCTAAGAAAGCACACAATATAGTTTTCTTGGGACTACCATAACATGAGAGAAATACCCCTAGATTTATGCACGCATTATATTTACATTAAAGAAGAATGCAAACATATTCACCAACCCTAATGATGAATGAATCATATAGTTAAATTCATTATCAAAATTGAGTTACAAAAAATCTTAGATGCAAGATTTGTTTATCCTATTTGGGATAGCTAGTGGGTCTCTCCCATGGTTATTGTCCCTAAGAAAGGGGTGAAATGGTGTATTTATGTTGACTATCAAGAATTAAATGCTGCTACCAAGAAGGATCACTTTCCCCTTCCATTTATTGGTCAATTATTGGATACATAAGCAAGAAAAAAGTATTTTTCCTTCCTAGATAACTATAATGGTTATAATCAGATATGAATTGCTCCATAAGACCAATATAAAACCACTTTTACTTGCCCTTGGGGAACCTATGCCTATTTCATCTTACCATTTGGTCTTTATAATGCCCTAACTACTTTTCAAAGGGTTGTTTTGAGCATATTTTTTGATCTATCTCGTGACTATGTTGAAATTTACATGGATTATTTCACTATCTATTGTTAGATATTGGAAGAAATGCTTACCAACCTAGAGAAAGTTATTCAATGCTACCAAGACCACCAATTTTCTTTGAGCAATGAAAATTATTATATGATTATGATTGAAAAGATTGTGTTATGGAATCACATATCCCATATTGGAATTCAAGTTGACCTAGTAAAGATAATTATTATTAAGGATCTACACACACCAAAGAAGCAAAAATGTGTTAGAAGTGTTTTATGACATGTAGATTATTATAAATGATTCATCAAAGACTTTAGTAAAATTTCCACCCCATTATTCGGATTGCTTACTAAGGACATTAAATTTACTTGGATGAATTATTGCTAAAATGCCTTTTAGAAACTCAAATACCTTCTCATAACAACTCTTATTCTGAGAGGGCCTAATTGGAAGAAGCCTTTTCATATCCACACAGATGCATCCAACACCACTTTAAGAGCTATCCTTGGCCAAAAAGATGAATCGTTGAATTATACAATCTATTTTATCAGTTGGAATCTTTAAGGGGCTTAACTCAAATACACTATAACATAGAAGGAATTTTTTTCCATCATCTATTCCATCAACAAATTTTGACACTACATTATAGGTTACTAAGTATTCATCCACATAGATCACATAGTAATCAAGTATTTAATGAACAAACCTACTCTAATAGGCATGATAATTAATTGATTTTTTTTGCTACAAGAATTTGATATTACAATTGTGGATAGACCAGGTAAGGATAATGTAGTAGAATATTTTCTATCTCAAGTACAAAATGATGAGAAAAATCTTATTATTGATGATTCCTTTCTTGATGAGAATTTGTTTGTAGTATCTATTCAATATTCTTGGTTCGCATATATTGCTAACTATCTTGCTACAAGATCACTATCACAATAATTCTCACCTAGGAAAAAATAGCATCTGATCCAAAAGAGCAGACATTATTCTTGGATTAGAATATATCTCTTTATCACTCGACTAGATTTAATTATGATAAGATGTATCCAAGAATATTAATCTTATGACATTCTTAGAACCTACCATGATGAATCATGTGGGGGTCATTTTGCTTCTAAATGGACTACTATGCAAGTACTTACTACCAAATATTACTGGCCTTCTTTGCATAAAGATACCATGATGTATACCTATAGATGTCATTAATATTAGTGTATGGGGAAACCCACTTGCTCTGATGAAATACCATTATAGCCAAAACTAATTCTAGAACCCTTTGACAAATGGGGACTAGATTGTGTAGGTCTCATTGATCCTAAATCTAATAACAAATAATATATACTGGTATGCACTAATTATGTCATAAAATGGTCCAAATTCAATTCCTTAACCCATGCTCAAGATGAGAAAGAAGTTGAGTTCTTGTATGAATAAATCTTCACCCGCTATGGAGTACCAAGAGAAATAGTCATAGACCAAGGCCCATAATCACATCAGACCTCACAACCACCTTGGTAAAAGAATATGAAATCAAACACAAAAATTATACCCCTTACCATCCTTAGTAAAATGGTTAGGTGGATGTTACAAATAGGGAATTGTAAAATATCCTCACTAAGATTGTCAACTTGCATAGAAAAGATTGGTCAAATCATCTTTTCGAAGTAGTCTAGGATTACAAAATGACCTATAAAACTACAACTGATTTCACTCTATATGAAGTTGTTTATGGTAAGAAGCCTATTCTACCCATTGAGTTTGAGCATAAAACATTGCTCAATAAGACAAGATCATGCAGTTGAATTCACTTTAGTAATTAAGAAAGGAAGTATTTCATCACACTAAAATAGTGTAAAGACAACATGAGGGTTAGTATGATAATAACATCAAGACTAATAATTTCCAATCTAGTGATTGGGAACTCTTTTTTTACTCTAAATATAAGGATCATAAAGGAAAGTTATAGTCTAGATGGTATGGGCCTTATGAGATTGAACAATTTTTTAACAATGGAGCTAGAAAACTCATGACCATTGACTCTATTCAGTTCTAATTGCTTGTTAATGGCCACCAGATTAAACTATATAAAAAAATATTTTTTAAGAAAACTCTCACTTCCTAACTTCTTGAAGAAAAACATCCATCTCTTCTTCATGAAGTAAATCAACATGTTTTTATAGCCAAAGGGTATTTCTATCAACCCTTCTCTAATATTTTCCAAGATAATTAATGCTTCCTGAAGCCAAGAATAATCCATTCACAATGGATTGGTTTAAATTTAATAAAATATTATCTCCTGGACTTCTAAAATTCCAATTGAGTTTGGATCATAAAATCTTAAAAAAATCAAAAAATTCAGTAATAAAAATCTTTAGGCATTACTGACGGATGTTGTATCAAAAAACTAGGTCACTAGCTAATCAACATTCATTAAAAAAAAGGAGAACACTATAGCACTAAAAAATTTATTTTCATATGTTTTTGCTTGTAGATTCATTCCCTTGGAGCAGTATTACACTTTTCTCTTTACTATAGGATGAAACTCTTATTGCGAGAGGATATGTATTATTGCTACAAGACATTTTTGGTTACTACAGGAAATATTTCTCTATCAAATGAATTATTATCACTCCATCATATATTACATTCTCTCAAATTGTCTTTTATTCCAATCAAACAACAACACATGCTAGTACACCTCACTCTACCACTTTGACTCATCATTTATACATTAATGAAAGGTATTCCTATAAGTACTAAGGTAATTATCTTATATTTATTTCATGTCATAGGTTTTAATTATTACTAAGATGATGGGTCTTAATGTGATTAAAATGTTATCATATCTTCTTTTTATCATGCCATCTCAAGATATCTTCTCCTCTACTAATTGACGTGACCATTGAAGTGTTGTTGCCACCAACCATTGTTATTGTCATGAACCATTTATGTATGTTGGTTATGTCCCTTGAGGATAAGCAATAGTTTAAGTTGGGGGGATTTATCAAAATTCAAACAAATTATCTCACTCCCAAATCAAAATCATAAACATTCTACCCAAAGCTACAAAACCCTCACTCCAAGAGCATAGACCCTATAACTGAAATTCCATTCTAAAATATTAGAAGGGACTTGCTTAAACATGATCCACTGCATATCTCTCATCTAACCAATAACTCGAACATCTTGGTCTTATTTCAAAATGTTGTATGGGATTAATATTTGAAAGGATACATACTCTAGATCAAGGCATTATAGAAGAATTCACTATCTCATTGTATAAAAACTTGGCAATAGTAAGAGGAATGGAAATAAATTAAACAAAAATCATCATTAGTAGAGTAATTAGATTTCCATAAATAGGGGAATCATGGTAGGAAAAGTTTGATGTTGAGATAGAGAGGTAGAAATTCATTAGAGGAAATAAAATCTTGGAGACTTCAAAATAGGGGACTATATAGTTATCTTTACTGAGAAGATGGGCCAAAGTTGTTAAGTTCATCTATAGATATTTCACCTTTGAATGGAGATATTCCATGCTGCATGGTGCTCACTTAAAATTCATGAATCATTTACAACATGGTATTGAGATAAAAGTCCTTAACTTCTTGCTTAACATAATCACAAAAATGTAAAAGGCATTTCAAAGAGGTAATCCTAAAGCTCTTTCTCATAATTATTTAATTTAGTTGATTGTTCAAGAATAATTACAAGAGACTAGACCCAATATAAGTTGGGAAGATTTTATCCAAATACGTAGAAATGGAGAAAGTAATAGTGAGGGAAATGAAGTAGAAGGGGAAATGGAGTTAGAATAATAGATTATAGAAGAAGACCTTCTTACAGCTCTACAAGAACCTATAGAAGAAGACCTTCCTATAGCTCCATAAGAACCTGTAGAAGAAGACCTTACGGCCACATAAGAACCTGCAAGATCTTCTTATAGCCATAAAAGAACCTATAGCAAGGACAAATATTGAAGAATGGTATTCCACAAGAAAGGAATTTAGAAGAATAAAAAGAAAATTGATTCTCCAACCTGACTCCAAGGAATCTAAAGAAGAACTTCCACATTTCCCTAAAAAGGCTAAGGTCACATCTACTCCTCTTGTATCCCACAGATTAAGAGGAAAGATGAAAGGTAAACCAAGAACTAAACCTTCTTCTATTATATAAATTAATGAGAAATCTATAGAAAAACAAATTACCAATACTCATGAATCACTAGAGGCATTTAGTTTTGAGACTAACAAGGAAGAATGTTCTCAAGAAGGCAATAAGGAAGTGGAGCAAGTAGAACATAATCTTGAAGAATTAAAAGAACTAATGCAGAAAGAGGTAGAATAAATGTAACAACCTACCATACAAGTGGAATTTCATACTTTAGAGCAAGCCCTACAAGAAATATAATGATTAAGGAAGAAGCTACATGATCATTCAAGAGGAAGACTAGATACGCTTGCTACAATAGATTCTCAACTACAACCTTCTACCAAAAACCATCCTATAGCCATTATTTCACAACTTTCTATATCAAAAAAGCAATAGGAAAAACCTATAAATTTATAAACGATTAGGTATAATTCCTTATTTTTAGTGTCTTCTAAATTGATGAAATGGATAAATAGTTAGTATGAAGGTCTTAAGTCATTAACAAAGAAGAATAAGAAATTAAAAGAAGAGGTCAGGTTAAAAGAAGAAAAAATCTCAAGACTATAGCAAAACATTGAATATATGGATTATCTTACTCAAGAAATCATTTATTACATTCCTCCTACAAAGGTATATTCAATTTATCTTGAGAAGCAATGGCATAAGTTTAAATTCATGAGAATTTACTGTGACATGCCTTATGAAGTAATTGATCCCCTCTTTATTTTTCAATTATATAAAGAGAGCTCATAAAGATAACAAGCACAATTGTGTGAGTTATATCTTCATAATTATGTTGTGCCTTAAGATAGGGAATGGAATCCTAACCTATATGTTGAACATGTCCTTCTAAAGGCATTTTCATCATATCTTTTAAATGAGAAAAAGAGAGGATGAGAGATGACTAAATATAGGAAAAAGGAAAAAGAAAGTCAATTATTTATTAGAAGAGAGTCAGCTACTCCAGATATTGTGTTAACAAAATAGGATAATATCATGTTATGGAATAAATTCATAACTTAGTTTTGCCAAAAATTGTGATGTAGCCCAAGATTTTTACTTGGGATTGAAAACTTTTATTGGTTCTACAACAAAATAATCTTGCATTGAATGATGAAATGAGCTCACTCCTGCACTAATAAAGAGAGACATATTCCCCTTTTAACTTAAAGGTATCATTTAATAAGATCACAAGATATATTCTTCTTACAGGTGAAATGGAATCTCAATTTTTTAGCCTCAAATTTTAGCCCCCTCTATTTTGGTATCTTGTTCTAGATTAGCAGGATAAAGCCCCATTAAATGAATCTAAGGAGGTCAAAAATTGGAAACTATTTGAATAGAGGCATGGATTTTATGATCACCTTTTAAGTGGTGCCATAAACCTTATAGATTTTAGATCTATTTGTGAAATTGAAATTAGTAATCTTTTGCACATGGATAAGCAAGGTCTTAAGTTGGGGGTGTGATGAGCCCCAAAAATGTCATGTTTTTATCCTCATCTATCATGCTCATCCTTCTTTTTTACCATGATTTTGAGTCACTTTTCCATAAAGTTCCCATCCTCGAATAACCATAATTCTATAAATAGCATTATGTTCTCATACTCTTTGAATAGTTAAAATTGTGTATTGAATTGAAGTATATAATAGTTATCTTCTACTATAGGATGATTTTTATATATAATGTGTTTTAAATATGTTTTGAATAAATAGGTATTTAGCACAAAAACATCCTATAGAAAAAGGGATCTCATAAAATTGTTTTAAGCAAGCTTCCAAGAGTGTAATCAATTAATTCATAGTATTATGTTCATGTTCAATTCTATCATTTCATTTCCTACTTAATTTTTATAATCCTAGATTATAATCAGTAGAAGGTCAAATTAAAATATTGAGTGTGCACATATAGTGCCTATCGAAGGTATAACCAGGCCTAAATAATATAAAAGCAAGCTAAAAGTATCACATAAGATAAAGCTTGTGCACACCACTATGTTGTTTAAGCAAGAATAAATCACATCAAATGATAATATTTCAAGATACAAATCAAAGTGGATAAAACTTGTCATTCATTAAGAGAATAAGGCTCTAATAGAGCATACATATAGGAGAGAAAGTAACTCCTCAAATAGTGGTCAAAGAACCCCTACAATATAAATGTAACTCCTACACAAAAGGTGGTCACAAGCGCTTGGAATAGAAGAGTAACTCTTATATCTGAAATATCCAGTCAAGGGAGTTACATCCTAGTCTTTTGATCAAACCTATGACATATATGACACACTACCTCCACCTAAGCAAGCATATCCCCTAAATGTAGGAAAACTTCATGTGAGAAAATATAATATTCCCAAATAAATAAATCTAAGAAAATAAATACCTACACTAACACCCCCCTCATAAGCACAACTTAGATAGGTAGTGTGAAATGAAAATGGGTCCTGACAACTAGCCCTAATCAGGTACCCATGTGTAAAGCAATCTCTCAAAAAATAGAGAAAAGGAGAAAACCTATAAGAAAAAACTCCCCCACAAAAGAGAGACATAAAATAAGTTAATATGCTATAAGGCCCCCTAAAGATGATGTTATTGATAATGTAGACCATACCCCAAAAAGAGCTCAGAGGTGAATGAACTTACTCTCAGTGAAAGGTTTGGTAAAGATATTTGTAACCTATTCTCAAGACTAGTAAACTCTCAAGTTGATGATGTGACCATGAATAAGCTCTCAAATAAAATGCATGTGAATCTAAATGTGTTTGGTCTATTGGTGTTGAACCAGATTCCTACATATCTTTATAGTACTCTGGTTGTCATAATAGATGATGGTGGGCTACTCAATAGGCATACCAAACTTGGATAAAATCCCTTGAAGCCAAATATCTTTAGTAGATAAATTAATAGCTCCCCTATACTCTACCTCTATGGATAATATAAAAATAGAATTTTTCTTCTTTTTAGACCAACTGATAGGGTCAAAACACAAAGAAAAATTGTAACCTAAAGTGGACTTGTGATTTTGAGTATGGCCAGCCTAATCTCAATCTAAAAATCTAACAAAGACAACTTATGTGCCAAATCTATACTAAATCTTGAATCTATAAGAGCCCTAAATATAATGAAATATCCTCTTAGTTATGTTCTAGTGTAGCTCATGGGGATCATGTATGAATCATGAAATAATACCTACTACATATGAAATGTTAAGCCTAGTATGATTCAAATAAATGAGGCTACCAACAAATTATCGATGCCAAGTGGCATCAACCAAAGGTGTAGAACAATCATCCTCAAGTTTGACTCCTAATAGAAAGGGAGTCAGAGATGGCTTGTAATTAACCATGTGAAACTGAGTCAAAAGATCAAGAGCATACTTGGGTTACATAAGTTAAATCCCTAAATTGGATTGTGAAATCTCAATGCTAAGGAAGTAATGCAAAAAACCTAAGTCTATCATATCAAATATATCCTGAAGATCTATCTTCACCATTGTAATAGACGATGAGGAACTCTCAGTGATCAAAATATCATCAACATAAAGGACTAGCATCAGTAAAGAATCATTCTATCATAAAAAGTATGCATTGGGGTTTGAATGACACCTAGTGAAACTAGAAGTAAGGAGGAAGGAATCCATCTTGGTGTACCAAGACCAAGGGGCCTATTTAAGGCCACAGATAAATTTCCTAAGTTTTCAAACTAAGGATGAATCCTAAATAAATGTATGTGGTTGATCCATGTAGATCTCCTCCTTGAGTTCTCTATCAGAAAAGGCACACTTCACATTCATCTAATACACATCCCAACCATATGTTGTGGCTAAATCTAGTGTCAGTTAGATTGAAGTCATCTTTGAAATAGGTGTAAAGGTCTCTGAGTATTTAATGCCAGTTACTTATGAAAGACCTTTGGAAAATAATCATGCCTTGCACTTTTTGACTGACCCATCTGCTATAAACTTGGTCTAATATATCCACCTACATCAAACCATATTCCTTCCATTAGGAAGTGAATTCAAATCCAAAGTGTGTTTTTTTATCAAGGAAGAATATTCTTCCTCCATAGCACTATCCCACTCAAGTATACCTAAAGCCTCTAAAAATGTTTATGGATCTAGAACTAAATCAAAGAAGGCATGTGGATCACTTTGATAATCTACCTAAGTACATATGTCATTTTTTGGATCCCCTACCCAAGTACCTACACTTTGAAGTGTTTATCTAGCCTAAACGGGCCCAAATGTTGGTGAGTCAGGTGCTAGCTCGTCATCATCTAAAACATGTCTAAAATTGGATGTAAAAGACTCCTCATCACTATCTTTTATGTCAAAACTAGAAGAGGAAGAAGAAGACCCTAGCTTAGGAACCTATTCTAGATGATCCAATTTATAAGAAGAATCATCAAGTCTAAGTGAATCTAATTAGAGAGGAGAAGTGTCAAGTCTTGAGTCTTTGGGACTCTCCTAAAAGTGAACACTTCTCTCTACGAACAAATCATGTGTGTTTGGATGTAGAAGGTGGTACCCCTTGACACCATCTAGATAACCTATAAAGATGTAAGGCTTGTAATGAGGTTCCATAGCTTTGCATTTCTTATTAGGTATACATACCATAGCTGCAGATCCAAAAACCCTAAAGTGCTCAACATCAAGTTTCCTTCCATGCCAAGCTTCAAAGGGTGTTATGCCTTTTAAAGCTTTGTGAGGAACCATGTTCTAAATATAACAAGCATAATTAATGGCTTTAGCTCAATACTAAGGTACCAAGGACTTAGATTGAATCATAAAACTAGCCATCTCTTTCAAGAACCTATTTTTGCATTCTGTAAATCCATTATATGAACGACTATAAGTAACTATCTATTGTAAATCAATCCCCTCTTTGGTGCAAAATTATTAAAATCTATTGCTGACATATTCACCTCCATTATCAGTTTGAAGAACCTTGATATATTTCTTAGATTATTTCTCAACAAGAACCTTTAAGTCTTGAAAACATTCAAACACTTTAGACTTTTTATTAAGAAAGTAGACCCATATATATCTTGAGAAATCATCAATGAAAATGACAATGTACTTAGCCCTTGTAAAAGATAGACTAGGAAAAGGTTTAGATAGATCATTGTGTACTAACTCTAGTGCTTATGAAGCCCTCTAAGCTTTGCCTTTATCACATTTTCATTTGGAGTGGTTTTCAAGAGAGCAACCCTCACAAAGTCCCTTAGAGAACTGGACTTGAGTCAAACCTATGACCATGTCATTTTTGCTAAGTTGTTCAAGATAGCAGTAGTTAAGGTGGCCAAATCACTCATGCCATAATTTGATAAATACATCTAAATGAGTCAGTAATTTTATCAAAGAATAATTAGGTACAAAATGAGAGAAGGTTTATAACTTAGTTTGGTGATCTACCCTCCCCACTGCCACTATAGAATCTCTATGCAACTCCTTGATGATGACTCAATCTAGTAAAAACTCAACCCTCATGTCTTTGCTGATATGGGTGATTTGATACACGGATAGGAGATTGGTTGAAAGAGAAGGAACACTTAGAATATTATTGAATGTTCCTCCTTCCATTTTAATAGACCCTCTCCCTATAACTAGTATAAAAGTGCCATCACCCAAACTTATAGAAGACATGTTACAAGGCTCTAAGGAAGAAAACTCAACTAGTGATGAGTCCATATGGTGAGAAGCACCTAAATCAATAACCCATGAAAATGTTGAAGCTACAATTGTTATAAGATCCTTGCCAATTTCTTTCTCTTTTAGTTTGCCCTTTGCCATGGTAGAATCTAGGGTAGATGAATTTTTCTTGATGGACTTAGGAACACCTATGTTGTTTTTTTCTAGGAGATGAGTTAGGTGATCTATTTACTTCTTCATGAACTTGTGTTCATAATGCCCATTTTTCTTACATTAGGCACACTTAACCTTCTCTTTCTTAGTTTTATTATTAGAAGAGGAGGATTCAGTGTTGGTTTTAGCATAGGTTGATTCTTTCTTCTTCTCTTGATCCTTATTCTTCTTCTTCTCTTTGTTTGAATTATTTTATTTTCCATTCCCAATAATTAGGGCTTGAGGTGTTGTGGACTTTAATGTACCCATCTAAATCAACTTGTCTTGATCTCTAATTAAGTTGGCAATGAAAGCATTTAAAGAGGGCATTTTCCATGTAGTGCCTAATGTAATTTTAGTGGCATGAAAAGTAGAGACAAAGATTGAATAGTCATGACCTAGCTTAGAGAGTATAGAAAGAACAAGTTGGTCATCTTCTTTCTTTATCCCACATTATTTTAACTACAATCTCAACAACTTAAACTTAGTGAAGAAATATTTAATTGTATCAAAGTTACAAGGACTTAGGCTAATGATTTCATTCTCAACCTTATGACCTCTCATCACATCTTGCTTTCCAAATATTTTACCTAGAATGGTCCATACATAATGAGGTGATTTGGAAAACTCTAAGTGAAATAGGAGATTAGGTGATATAGAAAGACATAATATCCCATAGGCTTCATCACTATGGTTATACCACTTGACTATATTTACATCTATGCTATGTTTAGTTTCATCACCCATGGTTATCCTATACAAACCTTTACTCCTTAGAATAATTATCATCTTGATTTTTCATTTGTGATAGTTGAAAGGAGTTATTGGGTTGATTGAACTTGAATCCATTAATGAAAAAATTAGTTGCATTAGTAGTGGAAGTTGTAGTTGTAGAAATGAAAGTGAAAGTAGAAACGAAAGAGTGGCATAGAACAAGTACACCCCTCTTGAACTATAAAATGGTGAACCCCCCATCAAATTTTGAAAATTCATGCTCAGAAGACGTCAGACTCAGTCGAAAGTGCATCTAAAGTAATCATTACATGTGTCAGAAATATAAATATATACAAACAAGGTGAAGACATCCAGCTGATAATTCATCCAAGAGTATACAAGTGCAAAAAGAGGGTCAAATAGAGAACCCCCAAAAATGACACTTTATAAATTCAGTGCATTTACAAACTAAATTAGACCAATGGAAAGAGGGTAAAAAAAATATTCACTTTTGAAAAATATGGTACTCAATTCTGAGTTGCCGATCAAAATGTATAGCACATTATATTTCTCATCATTAATGGCCTATTTTTAAAATTTGCACTAAAATTTTAAATGCACAAATGAAAAGACAATGAACATAGCCTTCCAACTAGTCAACAGAACTAGAGTTAAATTCCAAACCATCTCAAGCAAATTACAAGTCTTTTACAATCCTTCCTCAATATATAGTTTTTTTTTAAATAATAAAAAAAAATTTGCAATAATCTCCAGATTCGATTTTATTTTCTGTATCAATTAATAAAAACACCATAACTTTTGTATTTATTAACTAAATTCAAAAAAAATAAATGATTTAGAAATCCAAGAGAAAGGTGCACCAAACCCAGAAAACTTTCAATATGATTCTTTATGGTTGGAGCGTAGTTTGCAAAAGAATAGTTAGATAAAAAACCAGCCACGAAAATCAATGTATTCCTACAAATATTCAAGAGCATGGAGCCAAAAAAAATAGAACCATACAACAAGCTCAATGCAGATGAATAGTTTGGAAGAATTCAGCCTTTATATTTGACCTTCAAACAAATTTAGTAGAACCAATCTACGAAATGAAAAGATAAAATAACACACATTCTAAATAATCTGACAAAGAACATATGATTTTGAATGAAAGCTTAACAAAAAATAAAACTAGACTAATGTTTACCATAGGTAGGATCTGATACCATATCGGAGATGTCACCAAGTTTGGATAACATGAAATGAAGCTAGAAATATCACACGAGATGAAGCTTGTGCACACCACTATGTTGTTGAAGCAAGAAGAAATCACATCAAATGAGAATATTGCAAGAGATAAAGCAAAGTGAATAAAACCAATCATTCATTAAAAGAATAATAATTTAGTAGAGAATATATATAGGATAAAAATTAAATCCTCCTCAAATGGTGGTCGAAGCACCCGTAGAATAGAAATTTAACTCCTCCACAGAAGGTGGTCATAGGTGCCCAGAATAGAAGAGTAACTCCCATACCTAGAATAGCTAGTCAAGGGAGTTACATCCTATTCTTCTAATCAAACATATGACATATATGACACATTATCTCCACCTAAGCAAGCATATCCCCCAAAATTAATAAAAATCCATGTGAGTAAATATAATATTCCAAAATAAATAAATCTAGGAAAATAAATACCTACATTAACAATGACATCATCCTATCAAGTTTACATCCTTGAGTTGGCATTTAAATGAAGTAGAAGATACATGTCTATGGTAACTCTCCTTGTTAATTTTGATAAAAATAAGTATATCTGATTGTCAATCTATTACTATTTGGTGATCATCAACCCTTCTAATATTTCAAGTTATTGAAAGCCAAATACCAAAAATCTAATTATTTACCAGTTGTCGATGACAACTTACTCCCATTGAGAATTATCCTACACTTGAAAACTATGTCCATCCAATAAAATTATTTCAAAGACCTCCTCTTGATGGTTAGATTAATACACCAAATACCTCCATTTCCATTGAAAAGGTTTCCACCATCAAAGCATTTAACCAACCATTTCAATAAGCTTCCAATCAACCATATACAGAGCAAGCTTACAATCATCTTTCTATTAATCAAGCTTCAAATTCACCATGTACTTATAGATCATCCTCATCCAACTCATCCCATTTTAATATCATCGATAAAGGAATGAATGAGTATATAATCCAAGATTTCAACTACAAAAGTTAAATCCATATAAATCCACATAACTATGGTAGACCCTGCCATCAAAAAGATAATAGAGTGGTTAAGGAATTCTGCAAGACAAGATTTATAGAAGGTGGTTTCCTTTCAAATGAGCATATCAAATATTCCAATCCTTTTTGGATTTATTCTGATAGACTAGTTACTTACTTTTATAATAACAAATATCCCATTGCTAATTCCATCATGTGTAACATAATGAATTATAAGGGTAAAGGCCTCAACTTCAATGAATAAGGATGCATCTCTCATAAAGTGGGACCAACATGCAACACCTCTGATTGATCATTTTTTTAATGATGAGGCTATTTATGAATTCTTGGGAACAAGGGATCATATTCCAATAGGTGATCACAATAAAGGGTTTTGAATTTAGTTAGATGATTCAACAATACTTTAGAGAATAATAAATACATCACAATATCAATTCAGCTTCTACGTCAAATCAAATAGACTTAGAGGAATATTTTCATTGTTCTTCTCCACTCCCAAATCATAAATAGAAATCAGCTCTCCATGTTGAATAAACTATTCCTATGAACATTGGCACAAAAGAGGATCCTAAAATTGTCAAACTTGTAATATCTCTTACTCAAGAAGAAAAGGACATACACTTTTTCTTCATGAATTCTCTAACATATTTGCATGGTATTATGTAGATATTACATGGATTGATTTATAACTATTAGTGCATCACCTTTTAGTACATCCAAATTCCAAACCAATCAAATATAAACTCCATAAGATGCATCCTAAGATTCCACTACTAGTGAAAAAGGAACTAAAGAAGAAATTGGTCATTGGTTTCATATGCCTTATTGACTATTTCAATTCAATATAAAGCATAGTACCAGTATTAAATAAACTAAAAGGGATTAGATTTTGTAGATATTTTCATGACATAAATAAGGCATATTTTAACGATGATTTTCCATTGCCCAATATAGACATGATCATAGATTCAACTACAAGTCATGAGATTTTATCTTTGATGGATGGTTTTTCAGGCTATAATCAAATCAAAATCACTACTGAAGACCAACACAAAACCTCATTTTCAACACCATAGGGAACACTTTTCTACCGAGTAATGCCTTTTGGTTTGAAAAATGTTAGAGCTACATATAAATGGGTAATGACTGTCATCTTCCATGATATGTTTCATAAAATTATGGAAGATTATGTTGATGATATTCTTACAAAGTCCAAATCTAGGGAAGAACACCTTCAAGTGCTTCGATGTATCTGTGAACCATGAGAGAGTATAAAATCATATTTAACACTAAGAAATGAGTGTTTGGTGTGACATGGGAAAAGTTGTTAGGTTTCATTATTTCAAAACATGGCATTGAATTTTCTCTCAAAATTTTTAGCTATCATGGATATTCCCCCACCAAATAATCTTAAATAGCTTAGAAGTCTACAAGGAAAAATTCAAGTAATTATGAATTTTATATCCCATCTTATAGACATTTGTCACCCTTTCACATTTTTACTAAAGAAAGACACTCCTTTCACCTAGAATGAGAATTGTGAAAAATAATTTGATAATCTTAAATAATGTATTTCCAATCTATCGATATTAATGTAACCTGTTACTGGTAAACCTTTTTTTTATACATCTCAGCTACTCAGTTTTCACTAGGGGCATTATTATTATAGTATGATAACAGTCGAAAAGAAAGAGTAATGTTTACTTAAGCACAAATTTTATATCTTATGAACTCAACTACTTGCAAATAGAAAATGCATGTCTAGCAGTTATTTTTTGCTCTCAAAAATTGTGACATAACATGCTCAACAATCAAACTAAGATCATTACTAATATTGACCCTCTTAAATATCTTCTATCCTAAATAACTCTACTAGCAAGATGGCTAAGTGGGCTATGCTTCTTAGTGTGTATGATTTAGAGTATTTCAATCAAAAAGTAATTAAATGATAGGTCTTAGAAAATGTATTAAATAAATCACCTCTTAATGAAAAAGCACCTCTTATTACATAATTTTGGCCTATCTTTGGACATGATTTTCCTAAAATTTTATAAATCTAAACTTATGTAGATAAGTTGAGATATCTACACTCCAAATTTGAAGATGGTGTAAGAACATTAAATGTAGAATTTGATTCTAGTTTCCAAAAAACTTTTTTTTTTCTAAATGGTTAAGTATGACTAGGTAGAACATCTAAAATTTGAATAATAAGTCCTATTTCTTTTAATAAAATAGAGTAGATAGATGGTCATGTGGTGTACCATTTTTTGAGCAATGTTTAATATTGTTTAAAACCCTTTGGGTAAAATTTAGATTAGATCTTATAGTTTATGACCTATATTTTTTTTTATTTGTTTAATGAATACTTTTCTTTATGAAAATTCAAAGTAAATAGATCATGAAAATTGACAAAAAAAAATGGATAGCCATCTATGTGACATGCCTAACTACCTCAAAAAAAAATGAAAATAAATTTTTGTTTTTGAATGTGTGTAGAATTAGGCATAGTTTGTGACCATATTAAATTGTTTTTCACTTGGATTAATGAAAGACAAATTACATGAACATTTATAGGCATGTATTTTCGTAGTAAATAGTGGCCTAAAAAAGGTATAATTATAAATTAACATAGTTTGAAACATTAAATTAGTCCAAAAATTATAAAAAACATATTTTTGGAAAGAGGAGAGCATTCTCATCATGATGGTATTAAATTTTTGAATTTTCACATTGAAATTCATAGTGTATTTTACAATCAAAGTTTAATTTTGTTGCTTTTTATCATAACTCTCAGACTTGACTGTAGATTGATAGATCCAAGCCTTAGGCTTGGGAATCCAAGCCATTCCCAAGCTAAAAGGTGCAAGATTTGAAATCAAATCTAAATAGCATGATAACACTAATAACGTGATCATGGATTAACCTAATCATGTTATTAACTATGTTAGTAACGTGATCACATTACATAATAATGTGATCATGTTATATATTCATAACACCCAAAAATTTGAATTTTCTCTTTACCTCAAATTATATATATGACCTTATATGTTCTTGAGTTCCCTAATATTTGTGTTATTTCATGTGATACAAGAAAAGTCCCTAACTTTGGATAGTGAATTAAGGTGTCATGGTATCACATTAGACTTCAAAAAAATTATAAACATTTTAATATGTTGACTTGACCACTTATAATTTCTTAGTTTTAAGGTGTAACTCATTATAGATTTTACAATATAACTTATTTTATCACAAGATGTCATAAAATGCATTTTTTAAACCTATGGCCAAAACTTAGCCTTTGGAGTACCAATCTAGATGTGCATCTAAAGTAAATTAGGGCTATTTTGATCCCCTTCAACCTAATTACATGAATATAAAATGTGATTTGGGGATTGATCAGATCCTATTTCATTAGCTCGATTGAATCAAAGAAACATAATTTATTTATATGTAAGTTCTACATGTATAGAATGTGGTTTTGAGATCAATAAACTTGAAGTCATCAGCTAATGAATGTAAATGTCAATTAGTTCAATTATGGAGGCAATTAGGGTCAAAATGAGCCACGCAAACATATTTTAAATTGTATATTCAATGTAATTTGGACTTAAATTAACCCTAATTTCATGTCATATATAATTAACCAAAAAAATGATTCATTTAATCTAGGTAGAATTTGAGGCCAATTTGAAACCCCTTAAAGAGTACGATATGATTTGGGGCAAAATTAAAAGTTTGATTCTATCATGAATTGATCTAATTAGTCAAATTATGCAATTAGGGGTGTTATTTGGGAAAAATTGAGCCCCTAAACCAAATTTATGGATCAAACAATTGTATAACATGTATGCAACATGTATGGCTTAACTAAACCTACCTTTATCAAAAATACAAACATGAAGGTAATTTTCATAAATAGGTGAACATGCAACTCAAAATTTATTTAATTACCTTAGTGATTAGACACTATATTCGATATCTTAAACCCTAAAACCTGTACCATTTAACATAAACCCTAAACTTTGTACCATTTACCTTAAACCCAAATACATAAACCCTAAACCACAAACACTTTAAATTTTAGACCCTAAACCAATAAATTTAGCCCCAATTAACATCTTTTATATATAGTAAGAATTAGGTTCACAAGGATGAACTTGGTCAAAATCACATTACTCATTACCACAATTGACTTAATTAGCTCAATATATGATGATGTGGGGGTTAATTAAGCCCAAAATCACATTATTTACTCATAGATATAGGTTCAAGGAGCTCAAATTTACCCTAATATCCATCATGATTTTACCTTATATACCCTAAAAACTATACACTAATCCCTAATCCATAAAGTTATTAATCCCTAAACTCTAAACCATAAATATAAATTCTTCAAACCTTAAACCAATCATTTTATCCCAAATTAACATCATTTACACTAATATTAAAGATCATAGGGTTTGATTTGGCCTAAATCACATGGTTGATTGCCCCATTTGACTAATTCACTCAATCTACACGATGACATGTGGTATAAGGACAACTCAAAAACACATTCTATAGTCACAAATAGGTCCAAGTTATTTAAATTGTCCTCAATTATCTTTGTGATTGACCCTATGTACCCTAAACCATATATACATTAAAACCTAACCCCTAATCATAAACCCTAAACACTATACCATAAATTTTAAACCATAAACTTTCCCTATTTACCAATTGATTTAGTCCTAATTAACATCCTTTGTAGTAAGAATTAGGTTCACATGGCATAGAATGATTAGACATTATATATATGGCTTTAAACCTAAACCATATGCCCTAATACATAATCCTTGACTCATAAATTGTAATCCCTATGCCCTAATTCCCATTAGATGTTGAAAACATACATGCCTTATGATATAACTAATTTTGTAACAAGATGTCATTAAATTATTTTTTTAAACCTATGGCCAAAACTTACCCTTTGGATTACTAATCTAGTTGTGCATCTAAAGTAACTTGGGTCTATTTTTTGCCTCTTCAACCTAGTTGCATAACTATAAAATGTGATTTAAGGGTTGATCAGCTCTAATTTCATTAGCTCGATTGAATCAAAGAAACATTATTTACTTATATGAATGTTATACATGTATAGAATTTGGTTTTGAGCTCAATAAACTTAAATTCATTAGCTAATGAATTCAAATTTTGATTTGTTAAATTATGGAGGTAATTAGGGTCAAAACTAGTCCCATTAACTTATTTTAAATTTTATATGATGTGACTTAGAGTGAAATTAACCCTAATGTCATATCATATATAATTAACCATAGAGTTGATTCATTTAATTGAGGAGGCATTTGAGGCCAATTTGAACCCCTTCAAGAGCAAGATATGATTTGGGGAAAAATTAAAAGTTTGATTATATCATTAATTGATCCAATTAATCAATTTGCACAATTAGGGGTGTGATCTGGAAAAAATTGAGCCCCTAAACCAAATTTATGGCTCAATCAATTGTATAACATGTATGTAACATGTACATGGCTTAACTAACCCTAATTTTATCATAAATGCAAACATGAAGGTAAATTTCATAAATAGGTTAAAAAATAGCTCAAATGTTCTTCAATTACCTTAGTGATTGGACCCTATATCTGATATCTTAAGCCCTATACCACTTAAATTTAACCCTAAACCTTGTACCATTTATTTTAAACCCTAAGCCATAAGCCCTAAACCCAAAACCCTTTAAATTGTAGACCCTAAACCAATAAATTTAGCCCTAATTGACATCTTTTATATATCATAATAATTAGGTTCATAGGGATGAACTTGGTTAAAATTGCATCACTCATTAAACCACAATTGACTTAATTGTCTCAATCTATAATGATGTGGGGGATAATTGAACACAAAATCACATTCTTTACTCATAGCTAAAGGTTCAAGGAGCTCAAATTTACCCCAATTGCTTTCATGATTATAGCTTATATACCCTAAAACCTATACCGTAATCCCTAATCCTTAAAGTTATTTATCCCTAAACTATAAATATAAACTCTTTAAACCTTAAACTAATCATTTTAGCCCAAATTAACATCATTTAGAGTAATAATTAAGTTTATGGGGCTTATTTTGGCCTAAATCACATGATTGATTACCCCATTTGACTAATTCACTCAATCTACATGATGACATGGGGTATAATGATAACCCAAAAACACATTCTATAGTCAAAAATGGGTCAAAGTGATTCAAAATATCCTCAATTATCTTTGTGATTAATCTTATGTACCCTAAACCATATATACATTAAAAACTAAGCCCTAAACCATAAACCCTAAACACTATACCCTAAATTCTAAACCATAAACTCTCCCTATTTACCAATCTATTTAGTCCCAATTGGCATCCTTTGTAATACTTGAATTAGGTTCACATGGAATAGAGAGATTATACAATATATACAGGTCCTTAAAACTAAACCATGTGCCCTAATCCATAATCCCTAAAACATAAATTAAATTCCATATGCCCTAATGCCTAGTACATGGTGTAAACATACACGCCTTACAATATAACTAATTTTATCAAGAGATGTCATAAAAAGCATTTTAAACCTATAGCCAAATCTTAGCCTTTAGAGTACCAATCTAGTTGTGCATTTAAAGTAAATTTGAGCTATTTTGAGCCCCTTCAACCTAATTTCATGACTATAAAATGTTATTTGGGGGTTGATCAGCTCTAATTTACCCTAATTACCTTCATTATTGTACCTTAATACCCTAAAACCTATACCTCAATCCATAATCCTTAAATTTCATAATCCCTAAACTCTAAACCATAAATATAAACTCTTTAAACCCTAAACTAATCATTTTATCCCAAATTAACATCATTTAGACTAAGAATTATTTTGTGATTGACCTTTTATACCCTAAACCTAAGCCATAAACCATAAACACTATACCCTAAATTTTAAACCATAAACTTTCCCTATTTACAAATCAATTTAGTCCCAATTAACATCTTTTGTAGTAAAAATTAGGTTTACACATGACATAGAGTGATTAGACCTTATATACACCCTTAAACCTCAACCCTATATTCCCTAATCCCTAATACCTAAACCATAAAACATAAATTTTAATTCCTAATCCCTAAACCCTAAACCCTATGTACTAATGCCTTAATCCCTAATCCCTAATCTATATTAAGTATAAAGTGATTGCATTATTTAATAATGCAATCGCATTATTCTTAATATAGACAAAACTCAATTCTCAATGTCAATGTTGAACCCCAACCGAGTATTAATAATAATGTGATCATGTTATTACATAACTTGATCATGTTATTCTTAATATACACAAACCTTGCTTCTCAATATGTATGTTGAAGCAAAACCTAGTATAAATAATAACATGATTGCATTATTGAATAATGTGATCATGTTATGGAATAACATGATCATATTATATAATGAGATAGCATCATCATCATTATTATTATTATTATTATTATTATTATTATTATTATTATTATTATTATTATTATTATAGACTAAGCTCACTTTTCAATGTCTAGTTTTAACCTAAATCAATAATTTTATCCCCACAAGCATTATCTATGTACTTGTACGGGACCTATGGTACCTATGTACTTTTGACCCCACCTTTGAAAATTTTTTAATTGTCTTTAATGCATGATGAATCACATTCAAGGAAGAAGAAGATATTGAAGAACAAAACACTAGAGGAATTAGAATATTTGAGAAAGAAAAACAAGATATGAATGTAAAAACTTCATGGTAGACAAGGTACAAAGCCTATCCTAATGAACCAAATGCCATTGATAATGAGCCACTTGACAATAATGAATTAAATAATGATGAAATTAACCATAATGAATTGAATAATGATAAAATTGACCATAATGAAATGAATAATAATGAAATTGACAATAATGAATTAGATAATGTTGGAACTTTGCATTCAAAGTTTCAAGTTTTTTATTTTGTTGATGATGAGTCTATGTATGATGCTTCACCCCCCATGAATGAAGAAAATTTGATGGAAACAAATAATGATGAAATTAACCATCAAGAAAATTTCATGGAAACATATAATGAAGAAATAAATAATTAATAAAATGTCATCCCACCTCTAAACAATGAAATTAATAATGATTTTGAAACACCATCTCAATAAATTCTACCATTAACAACACCTCTAAGAATTTAATGTAGAAAATACAAGTACTTAATTGAAGTCGATAAAAATATTTTAGAACCAATGCATAAAAAAATGTCTGATCGCCATTCAAGAAGACTTGCTCAACAATTTTGGGATACTTTCTTTCATAATTTGGATTTTGATAGTCAAAGATGTCAATTATTTTTTTCTTTGATAAAATTGATTAAGATGAGACCTATAATGTACACATTAGGACTAAGAACATCTAACATGGATAATGAAAATAATGAAATTGTTGAAAACCTACATGATAAATATCATACTATAGGCCCAAAATAATGCACCCAAGATTATAATACTACCCATTTTATACTTACAACTTGTGCAAAAAGTGACCAAACAAGAGAAAAATGAATGGTTTCAAAAATAATCCAAACACTTAATATAAAGAGAAAAACATTAATAAAAGCAATTGAAAGACATGAAAGACTTAATAAACCTAATACCAATTAGCTCTAGGCATTCTATGGTATACTTCCATGAAAGGAAAAGGCTATAGCCTATACTCTAAAATAATTTCTTGCTCAATTTTGAAAAGATAATACAATATTTTTGCCCAATTCAAGAGATGTAATGAAAAGAAGAGTTGTTTCTCGTAACCATGAACTACATCCAAAACATTTATCAGATATTATTCAAAAATAATTATACTCTAATTTTTAGGAAAAACATCCAAAATTTTATATTATTAAAGATATTTTGAGATAGCCAAACTTTTTTATGTAAAAATAAATCACACATGCACCACTTGTTTTTGTAGGCAACATGTTGAATTTTCAATGCACTATGATGTTTTTCACCATATTTATTGTACTTTCCATGATAAAAACATTTTATAGGAGTGTAGCATTGAATTGACACCAAAATCAACCAATTAATTTATTCTAGCTATCTTTTGTAAAAGACCAGATGGAAAATTATTTTATAACAAATCATGTTTAAACAAAAATTGCAGCATTTGTGGTAGATTGCCAAAATTAAAAAAATGTATTTGAAATTAGATAGTAATTAGTTGGTTTAATAAAATATAAAGTAGTGACTTATCAATTAAAATATGGCAAAGAATATAAAAGGTGTGAGCTTGTTACAAAAAAGATACATGTTTCTAAATTTTTGGTCAAATTTAGGGAGGAGATTGTTTATGAGTATGAAAGGCACACACATAGGGATAGATGGTTGGGTGAACATTTCAAGATAATCAAGGATACATTCACACTTGGTTTGATTTTTTTATTAGTTGACCTTGAAAAAAATACACATCTAAACCTCAAATGGAAGTTCAATCATAGTATTACAACTCATCACAAGTTTCCATATTCATGCATATAGCATTCATAAATGCACCTGATAGTATAGAGAAATAATTAAAAAATTAAGGGAGTACCATTTATATATCAGTGATGATCGATCACATTTCTCAAATTATATGTAAGTTTATTTTTAGAAGTTCTATGAACATTTGAGTCAGATAAACATTACTTTCAATTAGCATTATATGTGGTCAAACAAATGCACATCATAATTCAAAAATGCATGGATGTTTTATTGGTTGAGTAGGATACATGTTACCACTAGTTTAGAACACATTTTGAGTTTCACCAAGGATGGCTATGGTAAAGGAGAACATAATGATGTTGGAGCATGTGTAAAAAGAGCTATTGCAAGGGAGGAGTTGAAATTTAAAGAGGGTGTTCATTTGATAAATGCAAAAATCATGGTGGAATGGTGAAATGAGAACATGTGTCATGGTGCTCAACCAAATTTTATTATTCATAGACATTTCTAGTTAATAAAGGAAGAAAATTTGTCAAGGTATGAGGATTATATGGCTCCAATAGGTTCAAGTGACCTCCACTCATTTTGTAGCTCAAATGCAAGTTCTTAGACTATTCATACGAGACACTTGGCATGTTTCTATTCGGCATTAATGGACTCTATTTGGAATGGGTGTGAGTCATAAGAGTGGTTGGATGATTGGAGTTCCAAACCTATAATTATAATCAACACATATCAGGTTCCAACATCATTACAACTTATAAATATGACATCATCAGATGACTTTGACCATGTATCTAATCTAGTTCAGCCAGGTAGAATATTTTTCATTATGCATAATTTATTCTCATTTTATATCTTCATATTGTCACTAAAAATGATTTTTATGATATAGGTCATGTTTTTAAAGTTATTTTACATGAGTATAATGAATAGGGCACTGATTACTACTTGTGTTGGTGTGTAGAGATAAATAAAAATTGACTTCCCTAGTTATAGATGGAGAAAACATTGACTATACCACTGGGTTAGTGGTATTAATTGGAACTTAGTTTTGATAATATCCTATAAAATATTAAAATTAATGGTTGTTTGAAGAGTTTGAAATTCAAAGCAAGATAATGCACTATTCATATTTAATTCTTGCAACAAATATTCAATTACAAAATTATCACGGGAGACCATTAAACAGGAAACTATGGAATGTTTGGGAGTCAGAACATGAAGTTATTCTTGATACCATCAAGGTTATATTAGATCCTAGTGGTTAGTTAGATTGAAATACATAGTATGTTAAATTTTTAAATACATATGTAATCAATTTTACCAAAAGTTTTTTATTTTCTAGGTAGTACATATGAATTTCATTTTTAATTACCTACTAATATTTTTTAATAGGTTAGTGGTGCCAGATATGATTCCACCTTCATATGGTTGGCACTATCAATAAAGATTTATATATTATTGAAGATAAGATTAGCTCATATTGGACATGATAAAACCTTAGGTTGGATATGATCAAAGCACAAGAAATGACTTATAGGTTTTATTTTATGTGTGTTTGAAATTAGGCTTAAAAATGCATTTTTCTTGTATTGGGAAGGGCCTTCTTGAGGCTAGAATGGGTGGTGGGTTTGTTGATCAAGCCTAAAGAGAGGCCAAGAACCTAATATCACAAGCTATCTTCCCCATTATAGATGTGTTGGAAGTGTCAATTTTTGGTCAAGAAGCATTAGAATAATAGTTATGCAACCACAATTTAAACTTTGAAAATATTTGTTATTAGTGTTTCTATGCTCTATAATGGTAGCGAAAATGCACTTCCAGGTGGATTTGAACATTGTGGCAATGTGATAACATGTAATTTGTGTATATGGACATGATAAAAGTTATATATTCTTAGGTGCATGTCTTAGAGGTAGAAATGGTAGTTAGAGCTCAGGAAATTACTTGTTTAATGCCAAAAAGTTGCATTTTTGGACCCCTCACTGCAACTTGTCTAATGGATTGATCTTGAAGGTTCTACTTGGGTAATTTGGGGTGAAATTAGATGATTTAAATAGGTAGGTTAGGGATCTTATGGTTCACAAAATTACTTACATGTTTCATTTTACGTGTGTATGAGCTTAGGCTAAAAATTTGCATTTTTATTATATTGGGAAGGGCATTCTTGAGGCCCAAATGGGTGGTGGGTTTGTTGATCATACATAATGGGAGGGAAATAACCTAGTCCTAGAAATCATCCACCCCCCCCCCCCAAACATGTTTTTAGTGTCATTTTTTATTCAAAAAGCATCTGAACCACAATTATACAACCATAGTTCTACAACCACAACTTAAACTTTGACAACATTTGTTGTCAATATTTTCATGCTCTAGAAAAGTAGTGAACATGCACTTTTGGGTGGATTTGAATGTCATGGTAATGTGATAAAATTTAATTTGCTTATTTAGATGTGATCATAATGATAGTCTCTCAAGTGGAGGTCTCAAAGGTAGAAATGGCAATTGGAACTCAAGAAGTTGCTTGTTCAATGCCAAAAAGTTGAATTTTTATACTTGTTAGGGTTCTATATTACACCCTAGCTAAGCAAGGGGATTGTTCAGATCCTCTACTCAAATCGAGACCAACATGGGACTGATCCTATCTATGGGTATCCTAATAATGGATTAGACCTCTAGAAAAGGTTGGCTTCCTTCTAGATCTATCACCTAAACTAAAAATAACAAGGAAAAAAGAGAGAGAAATGGGTAACAATACATGAAAACATGTAAAGGAGGTGATACACCAATAATGTAATTATTCATCCACTCTATCTAAACTTCTAACAAACACTAATGAGATCAGATCTTCATCTCTAAATAGTTGTATATGCATTAGTATTTCATACAAAGGTTCACCAAATGATCAAAACCTAAAATAAGTGATGGAGAGGCCTGATTCAAAGAACTAACCAGTCAATGTATCCACTTGCTAGCTTTAATCAAATGAAATTTAACACTAAACATGACCTACAAAATAATATAATCTAGTAACTAGGTGATATTCAGGATTTGACAAGGGAGATATTTCTACCACATATGCAAATCAATCTGACATTTACACACTATACCAAAATCATGAAATCTGAAAAAATAGTTCTTTATTCATCCCAAGAGGTTAAAAAGATAAAATCGAGGTAGAGTATAGTCATGCCCAAGAGAAGGATTATCAATATGGGATAAAGGGATTAACAAGTTGTTTTCAAGGCTTAGAAGTCTACATTTATAAAAAATAATGAGAGAGAGGGAATTATGCATTGAAAAAGGACCAACTACTCCAGATGGATTAACACCAATTCAAGGATGTTGCTCATTTATCTTATAAAGAAGGCATAAATTCAAAGGCTTTTTGAAAGAATTTAATGCTCTATTGATCTTTATCTAGCCACTAGGTCATCATCTCAGGACTACATGTTATTTCTACCTAATCTACTGATGAGGACTAATCCCTTATGCCTTGAAACTAAAAGAGTCTCACTTGGTCTATTTTGAGTGGCTAAATGTATCTAATTTGTTGATGATGGGAAAAATTTCATAAAACACCCATATTTGCTCCATTTTCATAAGTCTACTATAGACATAAAACCAATTTAAGGTCATTATTTTTCTCATAGTCTTTATATTAAAATAGACCCATAGGCCATATAGCACCTTTTAGATCCCATTGGGTCTAAAAAGACCCACTTTATCTCTACAAGAGCCAAGATTTCATTGTATATATACCCTTCTTTTATAAATGGTGAACCAATTAATAGAATGAACCCTACAAGCCAAAACACATCAAACCAAAGGTTTGCATTAAGCTCCAGTGATGGTCCCTTTATATTCTTCATACTTGACTCTATCAGTTAAACCGCTCTATGACATTTGAAATAGCTTCAATAGTGTCAAGATGACCCTAAAAAGTCTTGATTTCCATGGTCAAAAATGGATTCTCAACCTCCATCAAAAACCTTGGGCTCACCTTCACTCTAATTGGCTATCAAAAACCAACTCAGACCCTTGACTTCTTTGACTCACTTCATTTTGTTGATCTACCTATGCATGCACTTTATTGATATTCTACCAAGACCTATGTAATTTTTACACTTATCCTTGACTCATTATATCTTTGGATTCACTAACCAATTTGACTCTACCTCACTTCATCTGATCTTGATGAGTGATTAAGCACAAGCCTTTGATTTAGCTTTGAATTATCAACTTTGTCTTCATTGGTGCCACTTTTCAATCCTGCACCGATTCTTAGGATCATGTCAGTCTCTTGCTTACACCATGTGGTGGCCTCTTGATCTCTATAATGATTTGACCCATCTCATGCCATTGGATCGAGATGTACGATCAAGCATAGACTTTTAGATCTGCTTTGGTTTAAAGACTAATGATTATTTATTAGGTCTTAAAATTGACATTCGCAAGACTATCATTTGATGTCCATGCAAACATATTTAACATCTTATAGACCTCAAAATTTAGACTCCAATGGATTTGTGTAGTGGCTTTAACTTAATGTTAGTGTGAACATCTTACTACACAGGTCCATCTTTGAATATTTATGTCTTGAGCTAGAAAGCTCATGTGGGTTTGAAAATTTTTGAGGATGATCTTGGAATGTAAATCTACAATTGCACTTAATCCACCAGTCATGAAAGGATTCCTTAGTGAGATACTAAATTCACAAGTTGGCTATTCCACTTTCTCTTGCATGAAGTCCTAGCGATGATTGAGCTCAAATGACTAAGTATGGAAAACTTAGTAGAAATACTTGGGAACCCAACTTTGCCTATGTGTAACTTCCTTCATGTTGTAGTTGATGATCTATAACTTAGCACATATCAACTAGGGACCAATCTAGATAAACCCATGCGATCATTTTTCTCTATCTCTATTGCATGTGTGAGATATGGCCTCTACAAATTTCCTATTTAGACTTTCTTCTACTTCCATTGAATTCTTGTACTAGGAAAAAATTGGTATGTAGAAAACAAATTGGTCAACATATTTGGTGACTTGGCTAGGTAGCATTCCTTCTATACTTGATAACTCAAACCATATACATAACTATTGGATCATCATATATAATACATGGACCATTACATGACTGTAAGACAATGTCTTGACTTGGAGAGATAATGTACTCTACCAAACAGGGAACAAAACACAAGAAAGTATGAAAACTAACCTAACAAAGTAAATGTGCAAATAAAGCACTTATCTAGGACAAAATATAAACAAACTAATCTAATTAACTATGAAAAACATGATCTACTTGGATCAAAAGGAAAATTCATGAACTTTCTTATTACAAAAGATGGTACAATTTGCAAAGGAGGGGGTTTATTGAACATAACCTTTGAAGTGGCACTCTTTTTGCCAATTATTTCTCTTAACATCTCCTAAAATGAGCAATTGATAATAAACCAATCACCAAAAAATATAAATTCATCTTGCACTTCTATATTTTCTTTATGTTGCTTGTCAACTACAACCTTGTCAAGTGACATCTCATCTATGCATGATTTTTGGATGACCTTATCCTTCTTATCAACTACTACAAGTTCATCCAATTGTTCAAAGATATATAAATAGTTAACCTAAGATGCATCATGATATTGAATAGGTGATTCTTGATCAAACTTCCCAATATCAAGCTCTATAATGGGCAACATATCCTTACAAAGCTCTTCAATCTCTTGTAGAGATTAAAAATACAGCTACCAATTATCTTTTCATTCTTCACTTTGATCAACCTAAATAAGATCATTTTGAAAGGTATATTGATCTTACTCAAGTAGATAGATCTCAACATCATTTATGACATCAGCTTGTATCAATTCTTCATGGATTCCTTCCATATCAAGATCTACTTTCTCATTTTGCTTGGGTATCCCTAGAGTAACATTGCCTTCTTGAATCTTTAAACCATTAATGCAATCCCAACATGAAGATTTAATGTCTTGCACTATTTTCTCATTAGGATTTGTCATCTTAAACTCTTCAATTTCACTTATGACATCATGGTATAACTACTACTAATGGTCTTCTTCTTCAAAAATGCTTTCTGCCTTAGTAATGGTCTTGTGTGAGTTGTCCTCATGGCTACATTCCAAAGAAATATGAACCTATAATTTATTTATATCAGCTACTATATGATCATAAGAAAAATCTTGATCTTGGACAATTGATATATAATTAATAGGTTCTTGAGAAGAAACCTCTTAATCGACATCTAAAACTTCTTCCTATTGGATCCCATCTCTAACTTGCACATGCTCCTACAACTCATCCTCTTTGACATTATGAAATACTGAGACATGCTTACTCTTTCCAAGTGGTGTCCCAATAATGATCTCTTCTTGATCACTGAAGTCATCATTATTTTTTGTCTCATTAACTACATCTTCTTTATTTGCCTCACAAAGGAGAGGCTCTTCCTCCAAGAGTGGCATAGCAGACCCTTGAAAATATTTAGCAAGATGAGAGAGGTCCAAAGAAGTTACCATAGGTACCCAATTTTACTCCTAAAGTTACTCTTCTTGGATCACCTCCTCTTCCTATTTATTTGCCTCTTGAATTGATCTCCATGAAGGAAAGGCTCTGGGATTTTGAGGGGTAAGGAGTGGAGAGTGCATGGAAGGTTGATCATGATCAAATTTTTGGATCTTGGGAGTAATGTAATTTTACAAAGGATGGAAAGAGAATCCTTTTACAACCTTGACATTTTATTCCTTCCATTTGGCTAACATTTTATCAAGGTCTGAAACCTTTTTATCCTCATGGATAACTTAAACCTGAGGGATGAGTGGTGAAGAAAGGGAAGTGTAAGTAGGTTTAGCCTCTTGAATAGGCTTTTGACTCCAACTAGGAATCTCAATTTTCTCACACTGTGTTGGGTGAATATTTTGTCACCAGCTAACTGATGGGAAAAATAGGTGTTTCAACCAAAGCATAGGGAGATTTATCAGCCAAATGTGTAAGTTAACCACATCAAAAGGGGTCAAGTCTCTCCTCTCATCAAGGGGAGGTTCCATATAATTATAAGGAACTATCTATTAATATATATATATATACTATAAATAAGATGAAAATAACACTCAGGGTAGGATAACACCATCCATCTCTCTTTTTTCATAGATGATGTTCATAGACATAGGAGAATTCTAGTGAAAACACTGAAGGCACTTCTCTTCTTTCAAAAGTGGTCGGCAGCAAACAGCAAGAATTCTTTCTAGAAAGTAACTGATAAGTAAATGTAATAGGGCATAATAACCAGCAGAATGAGGTGTAGCAAAAAGTCTCCACCTCAAATTACAAAGAGTGAAATATGAATGACAATGGGGGCACAAAGTTGTCCCAAGATCCTTTAAACAGAAACAAAAAATAAACACACTAAAGACAATTGTGGCAGCACAAAGTCTCTCCACAGTCAGCTTCAGGACACCTTCCTAGTTACTTCCACTAGTTCTACTTATTTAATTAAATGGACAAGAATGCATTCAGGAAATAGACATAAGAATATTTTCCTCAACAACACAAGCTATTCCAGCACAAAGTCTAAAAGGTCACTTGCTTTCTCATTTAGATAATGAAATATGATTAACAATCTGAGCTCAAATTCTTAGTAATGCCTTTCAATTTGGGTAGAGTTTTGCTTTTGATAAAAAAAATATCTCCTTTGCATAAAATAAGAGATTATAATATATATCAGCCATGAAATACTTGGTTCTTTGTTTCATGGAATGGCTCATGCTGCATTCAATGCCTTGAATGCATTTTTAGTTCTATCAAGGGGCCATGTTGGAACAGGGCATTGGCCTTAACTATGGCATGTTAATTCATCTCAAATGTCTCCTTCAAAGTATGGTCCACTTGGTCCTCTTCTTGATATTTGTGTAGTTGTCCATTTCACCTTTACTCGATGGAGAAAAATAGGCCATGTCCTTGAGTGCTCGCACTCTCTTATGTCCACCTAGTGGACTATTTCACCTACTAGAATAACTTATGCATAGATATTTTTGGTCTTTCCCTCTTGTTCCCTCTTCTCCTAATACAATTTATCTCTTTCTCATGATCTAATCTCTCAGGCTATATCTTCCCTTTCTACTGGCTCTTTCAGCTTCTTCTTCAGCTGGTCGCTGAGTTTGTTCTCAGGTTCACACCACATTTGAAAATAAATGGGCATTGTATTACCTTGAATTTGACATCCATATGGATGTCAATGGTCACTTGTCACTTTAACTACTTTGAACCTTGAACCTTTAAACCATGAGAGTGCATTGGCTCAATGGTTCAACGGTTTAGGCAGTCCTATCAGCTCCTTGGTTCAATCGGCTCCTTGGTTCAATCGATTGAACCATCTCTTTGAGCTTGTCTCTAGAATCTTTCACTTCCTTCACTCAAAGCTTCGTTGTGAACTTTGAACTTCTTGAACTGGTTGAACTCTTTGAACCATTTGAACCTATGAACCATTTTAGTTCAAAGTTCAACGGTTCAACTGTTCATTCTCTTTCTTTGAATCCTTTTTTTCTCTAAAGTCTTTTGAACTTTATTGAACCTTTGAACCTTGAACCATTTAGGTTCAAAGTTCAATAGTTTATTCTCTTTCTTTGAATCCTTTGAAGATTCAAACTCTCTAGATTCTTTTCTTTTTTGTTGAGCTCATTGAACCTTCGAACTTTGAACTCTTTTGGTTCAAAGTTCAACGGTTCAATGGTTTATTCTTTGCTCTTCAAATTCTTTGTTCTTATAAGTCTTTTGAACTTTATTGAACTCATTGAACCTTTGAACTTTGAACTCTTTTGGTTCAAAGTTCAATGATTCAATGGTTCAATCTTTCTTCTTTGAAGTCTTCTTTCGTTTAAGTCTTTTGATCTTATTGAACTCGTTGAACCTTTGAACGGTTCAACAGTTCAACCTTTATTCTTCGAAGCCTTCTTTTCTTTTAAGTCTACCAAACTTATTAAACTTGTTGAAGTCTTCGAACTCATTGAACTCTTTGAAGCAGTTGAACTTCTTTGAACTCGTTGAGTGCTTAACTCTTTTTGAACCTTTGAACTCATTGAACCTTTGAACCTTGTTGAAGCGGGGTTCAATGGTTCAATGGTTCAAGGGTTCATTTCATTTGTTTGAAGCCCACCGCTAAGTCTTTTGATTGAACCTCAGCGTTGAACCAGCCTTGAAAATGCCTAAGTGTTGGAACTTCTTTCTAAGAAAACCTACCTATTGAACCTGTGAGTTTTTTAGCTGAGAAGACTTGAATAATTGAAGAACTTGAGCACTCAAAACATTTTTTTTGAGAAGGGAAGAGATAATTTGGCCTGCAGGACCAAAATAGTTGATATGTTGTCCCCAAAAACAATTGACAGATTTTGGGAACAACACACTGAACCTGGTTAAGAACTTTATGAGAATAAGGAACACAAGAATATTGGTGAGGAATAAAAAGGGGTCTTTGAAACAACTAGTTCAACAAATTTTTTGCCTTTCTCAAGCCTCCACTTTCTCTAATATAAAGGTACAAAACTCAAGCTTCTCTCCTAGATCATTAGACACATTTTGAAACCATTCCTTCACTTCTTTATATTGGGAATTTGAACATACTTTTCTTGCATATGTTATAAATTTAAGCTATATTCATCCATTCTCTCTTAGAGACAAGGTTTCTCATGTACAACATCATATCCATATGGGAAAGGTGAAATTTGGTATTAAAACTGATATAGTTCATAAGGAAGGTAAGAGTCATGCTCTTGGTAATAAGGGTCATGGGAAACTTGATAAGGCTCATCATGGATTTGATAAAATTCTTCGTAAGGTTGATGTGGATCATAAAAAAGCTCATATGGATCATGAAAAGGTTGGTATGATCCATCATAGGGCTGATAAGGAGCTATATCATAGGATTTCCTTCATACATAGGCCATGAAAATAACATCAGGATAGTGTAATAAAAATGAACTTACTTGGAAACTGCCTGAACTTTAAAAGTAATTGCTTGAGCTTGGAATCACCAAAGTCTTTATGAATAACACAACTACAACTACAATTTCACCAATACAAGATCCAATGTGTCCCACCAAGCATGCCAAAATTGTTAGGGTTCTAGATTGCATCCTAGCTAAGTAAGGTGATTGTTCAGATCCTCTACTCAAATCTAGACCAACATGGGATTGATCCTAGGTTGTGGGTATCCTAATAATGGATCAAGCCTCCAAAGAGGGTCAACTTCCTTCTAGATCTATCACCTAAAATAAAACCAACTAAGAAAAGGGAGAGATAAATGGGTAATAATACATGAAAATATGTAAACGAGGTGATGCACCAATAATGTGATTATTCACCCACTCTATCTGAACTTCTAAAAAATCCTAATGAGATCAGATATGCAACTCTAAATGGTTGTATATGCATTAGTATTTCATTAAAAGGTTCACCAAATGATCAAAACCTAAAGGAAGTGATGGAGAGGCTTGATTCAAGGCACTAACCAGTCAATGTATCTACTTACTAGCTTTAATAAAATGACATTTAACACTAAACATTACCTATAAAATAATATAATATAGTAACTAGGTTATATTTAGGATTTGGCAAGGAAGAGATTTCTACCACATATGCAAATCAATTTGACATTTACACACTATACCAGAATCATGAAATCTAAAAAAGAGTACTTTATTCATCTCAAGAGTTTACAAAGATCAAATAGTCATACCCAAGAGAGGGATTATAAAGTTGGGATAGAGGGATTAAAAAGTTGTTTTCAAGGCTTAAAAGTCTACACTTATAGAAAAGAATGAGAGAGAGGGAATTGTGTGTTGGAAAAGGACCAATTGCTCCTGATGGATTAATACCAATTCGATGATGTTGTTCATTGATCTTATCAAGAAGGCATAATTTCAAAGTCTTTGTAAAAGAATTTAATGGTCCACTGATCTTTATCTAGCCACCAGGTCATCATCTCAAGACTCCATGTTATTTCTACATGATTTGTTGATGAGGACTAATCCCTTATGCCTTGGAACTGATAGAGTCTTACTTGGTCTATTTTGAGTGGCTAGATGTAATGGCTTTGTTTATGATGGGTATCTTTACACAAAACACCCATATTTTCTCCATTTTCATAGGTCTACTATAGACAAAAAACCAATATAAGGTCATTGATTTTCTCGTAGTCATTATATTAAAATAGACCCATAGGCCATATATCAACTTCTAGATCCCATTGGGTCTAAAAAGACCCACTTTATCTTTATAGGAGCCAAGATTTCATTGTATATAGATCCTTATTTTATAAATGGTAGACCAATTACAATAATGAACCTTGCAAGCCAAAAAAAATCAAACCAGAGGTCTGCATTAAGCTCTAATGACAGTCTCTTTATATTCTTCATACTTGATTGTATCAAGTAAACCACTCTATGGAATTTGAAATAACTTCAATAGCATCAGGATGACCCTAAAAAGTCTTACTTTCCATAGTTTAAACTGGATTCTCAACCCCTGTCAAAAACCTTGGGCTCACCTTTGCTCTAATTGGATATCAAAAATTGACACAGACCCTTGAATTTTTTGACTCACTTCACTTCATTGATCTGCATATGCATGGATACACAAAATTCATCAATATTCTACTAGGAAATACACATTTTTAACATTTATCCTTGACTCATTATCTCTTTATATTTTTTGACCAATCTGACTTTACCTCAATCTGTCTGATCGTGATGAGTAATTAAGCGTGAGCCCTTGATATATCTTTGAATTATCAACTTTATATTTTTTGGTACCACTTGTCAATCCCATATTAATTCTCAAGATCCTATCAATCTATAAATTCACATGCTTTTTCCATGTGGTGTCCTCTCAATCTCTCTAAATTTTTGACCCATCTCGTGCCATTAGATTATTATGTATGATCAACCATAAACCATTAGATCTGTGTTGGTTTGAAAACCAATGGTTGTTTACTGGGTCTCAAAATTGACATCTACACAACCATCATTTTATGTCTATTTGGATTTATTTAATGTCCCATAGACCGTCAAATTTAGATTCCAATGGATTTTTTTAGTGGCTTTAACTTGATGTTAGTGGAAATGTCTTACTGCATAGGTCCATCTTTGAAGATTTATATCTTGAGCTAGAAAGCTTGAGTGGGTCTAAAAATTTTCCAGGATGATCTTGGCATGTAAATATATAATTATACTTGATCTATTAGTCACACAAGGATTATTGAGTGAGATATTAAAAACACAAGCTATCCATTCCACTTCCTCTTGCATGACATCCTAGAGACAGTCGAGCTCAAATGACTATGGAAAACCTAGTAAAAATGCTTGAGAGCCCAACTTTGCTTGTGTGTAACTTCCTTTACATTTTAGTGAATAATATATAACTTAGTGCATATCAACTAGGGACCAAGATGGACAAACCCATGTGATCACTTTTTTATGTCACTATTGCACATGTGATAAATGGCCTCTGCAAATTTCCTATTTAGACTTTTTGCTACTTCTACAAAATTCTTATACTAAGAAAAATTTGGTATGTATACCAAAATTTGTCAACATGACCCCTCACTACAACTTGACCAATGGGTTTCTATTAAAGGTTCCACCTGAGTGATTCTAGGTGCAATTAGAGGGTTTAAATAGGTAGGGTAGGGATTTGATGATTCATGAAAATGACTTACATGTTTTGTTTTATGTTGTTTGAACTTAGGGTAAAAATTTGCATTTTTCTTGTATTAAAAAAGGCATTCTTGAGGCCAAAATGGGTGGTGGGTTTGTTGATCATACCTAATGGGAGGCCTATAACCTAGTCCTAGACATGTTGGCGGTGTTAGTTTTTATTCAGAAAGCATTGAAACCACAATTCTACAACCACAACATAAACTTTGACAACATTTATTATCAGTGTTTTTGCACTCTAGAACAGTAGTGAAAATGCACTTTCAAGTGGATTTGAACATTATGGTAGTGTGATAACATGTAATTTAACTATTTGGATTTGATTGAAAATATATATTCTGGGGTGGATGCTCCAGAGGCATAAATGGTAGTTGGAGCTCAAGAAGTTGCTTGTTCAATGCTAAAAAGTTACTTTTTTGGACCCATCACTACAACTTGTCCAATAGATTACTATCGAAGGTTCCACATGAGTGATCCAGGGAAAAATTAGAGGGATTAAATAGGTAGGGGATAGATCTAAAGGTTCATGTAAATGACTTATAGGTTTCATTTTATGTGTATTTGAACTTAGGCTTAAAAATTGCATTTTTATTGTATCAAAAAGGGCATTCTTGAGGCCAGAATGGGTGGTGGGTTTGTCAATCAGAACTTATGGGAGTAAAATAACCTAGTCCTAGATATTATCCCCACCAAATATTTTTTTAGTGTTAGTTTTCAGTCAAAAATCATCAAAACCATAGTTCTACAATTATAACTTCAATTTTGACAGCATTTGTTGTCAGTGTTTCTGTGCTCTAGAACGGTAGTGAAAATGCACTTTTGGGTGAATTTGAACATTGTGGAATTGTGATAACATGTCATTTTCATATTAGGACATGATATAAGTGATATATTCTTATTTGGATGTCTCAAAGGTAGAAATGGTAGTTGGATCTTAAGAAGTTGCTTGTTCAATGCCAAAAAGTTGCATTTTTAGACCCATCACTGCAACTTGTCCAGTGGATTACTCTCAAAGGTTTCACTTGAGTGATCTAGGGTGTGATTATAAGGCTTAAATAATCAAGGAAAGGATCTTACATTTCATGTAAATGATTTATAATTTTTATTTTATGCATGTTTGAACTTAGGCTAAAAAATTACATTTTTCTTGTATTGGGAAGGGCATTCTTGAGGCGGGAATGGGTGGTTGGTTTGCCGATCAGGCCTGATAAGAGGCCAATATCTCAGTCTTAGATTTTATCCTCTGCCCACCCCATTATGTATGTGTTCTAATTGTTATTTTTTTGTCAAGAAGCATCGAAACAATAGTTTTACTAAGCTCTCAGCCTACAGAACATGTTAAAATTTGGGTAAGTTGAGTTTTTAGTTGATTTAAGTTATATAAACTTGGGTAAGGGTTATAATATGTTAAAATTTATAAAATAATACTATAAATATAATTTTTAAGATCTATAATCTCTATTTTTACAAATTGACCTATTGGAGCAACAACTAGGTTTAGAGACATATAAAGTTAAAAAGACTGAATTTGAGAATGAGAGCTCAATCTCTTAAAGACCTATAGTTGGTTGATTTATTGTAATTTTTGACACCTAAATAAATCCTTGAGTTTCCTAAGACCTATACAAATTTTCTTAAATAATATTGTTCAAAATAAGGAGTAGATCTGAGAGAATGGTGACTTGTTAAGAGCAGACCTAATGAGTAATTGACTAGTTTAAAGGAAGATTGTTTGAGAGTGGATTTTGAATCAAGTTGAGAAAAAGAGTGGATAAGTGAGGTTTAAATTCTTCATGATCTTATAATATATTAATATGACTCTCATAACCTTATTAAACTTATAAGAGGAAACTGTGAATTAGGTGGTACTATGGGATGATAAAGGGTTTTGGCCAAAGATAGATCATTGTCTCATGAGTGAATATTTTATTTTAAGTCAGTAAGTTTGCCTTCTATGTGACTAAAGTAATTATATTCAAGGTTAGGCATAATTTCATCTTGTAATCTTAGCAAAGATAAAACTACAAAGACAAAGAAGTAGACATGTATATGGTTAGCAAAAGGAGATGAGTGCAGACGACATATTGATAGAGATTACTTAAGAGGTGAGGGAAAATATAAAAGAACAAGAATCATAGAAGGCATAAAAAAAATAGGCCTAGTTTTAATAAAATCTAGTCAAAAAGTCATTAGAGCTAGGTGAAAGTGAAAGATCAGGTAACTTACATGTATAGTTATCTAAGTGAGAAATTTGTAGGGATTTATGAATGATTTTATGTCTTTTCATTATACAAGTTTGAACATGATTGGGTATGGGTTTTAAGTGTAATCAAATTATGTTAATGATCAATTGAAAAGTTGTAAATGGGTGATGACAAGTTTAAAATAGATAAGACTATCATTAGTCATTTCCACAACACTCAATGGAATAAAAACTTTAATTTAGAAAAATATGGGAAATCTAATATTTATAGCATTTAAAATAACAATTTTTTAATCCTCATTTATGTATAACATTAAATACAAGATTTGATAGTTAATAGTTTAGAAGATCAAAACAATACGACACAATAACACTTTAAATTAAAATTGAATATAAATTAGATAGATTGCCATGATAGGTATATGATATAGGCACATGTGTACAATGTCAATAATACATAGATTGTTTTGATAGGCATACAAAAATTACACCTACCAACATAGTATATATTGTTGGGTGAATGTCATATAAGCATATATAATGCCAAAAATGGATAAATTACAATATAGGGATACAAAAAAGCATGTCTCATGTAATACATCCTATTCATCTAATATCCTCCCTCTCTTTTCCTTCCTCAAATAAGACTCTCCCTAGGATGCCTTGCTAGTAGATGGAGACCCCTCTAATGCCTTGGATTACTCCAAGGTCCAACTGTGGGTCCTACTCTCATATCTCTCTTGTAGCTGAACTTGTTCAAATACAAGTATTATTACAAAATTAACATAAAATACATTCAACCAATTGTTAAGAAATTAATTTTAAAATGTAATAAAAATTCATTTAAACATGCAATTATTGCAAGCTCATGGTCCTGCTTAATCTATTTTTTATGCTTAAAAAAGTCAATGGTAGGCTCAGTTATTCAAATAAATTTAAACATGCACTAACTTCAACCTCACAATCTTGTTCAATCTTTTTTTGATGCTCAAAAAAGTCAATGGTAAGCTCAGTTGCTTGAAATAAGCATCTGAAATATGAAAAAAATATGAGAAGTTTCCATACTAATAATCTTATTAGGACTATTAGATGTCATAGAATAACCCTTCATACATAATACAGTGACATAAGTTATATTTTCCCCAAGTATGTAGTAAAATTATTAAAACAATTCTATTTTTACAATTCAAAATTACAAGATAATATATACCTCTCTCAGCACCTATGCAGATGACATTGCAGCAATAATACCTATGTCTATCTCAGCTCATAAAGATGGAGTGTCTACTTGAGCCATCAACTATTCATGTTAAAAATGTCTCACTTACTTTTCTATAAAGTATCAAAGATATATATGGCAAGTTTTTCTCAATATAAACCAAGATATATATGGTAATGTATTTCAATGTACATATCATGAAAATAAAATGTAAATCAAGAATCATGGGAGTGTAATGAAATAAAATGTGCAATGGCCAAGAATAGAAATTAGTTTTCATTTTTTAGGTAATTTAAAAATTTTAATACATGTAGGAAGTGTAAGTGGAAGAGTAGGAGGTGGAAATAATAGTAGCACTTTGAGAAGGCAGAGTTAGGGAGAGAAAAGGAATAAGAGACATAACAAGAAATTTATCCTTATTTGTAAATCTTCTTTGGATAGAGTAGAATATAAATAATTGTCTAGTGGTTTATGATAAATAATGTTGTGTTCATATCTCTATTCAGAGAATATTAAAGTTAGTAGTCTATAGGTTCAAAGTGGTGAAAACCAAGTTTCAATACTTTGTCTTTAGGCACAGTAGAAAGAGGAGAACATAGTCAGTTTAAAGTGTCATTATAAATGATTGAAATATTAATAAGGGATAGATTAGCTCTATGAAATGAATTTAAATACATTTAAATTATAAATAATATTAAAAAAATGTAAGATACATGGGAAGACTATATAAATCCCACTTATTAATAATTCTAAGTTTGCATAGTCCTAAAGAAAGACCATATATATTTATTAGAAATAGAGTTGAGGATTTAAGGTATTATGAATATTTTGGGATATTTATTTTCCATGTGTGTGATTATTTAAATTTCTCTCAAATTAAGGTAAAGGGTCTTAAGGGTTTATTCTGTCCTATTTATTGACATAGTCATGTTGGGGGGGTATAAAAATTCTATAAAAGTACATGTTAGGAGAGATTTAGTATTGAGAAAGAAAAATTAATAATTTGAAGACATGTGTTGGGTAAGTTATGATCAATTTAAATCATTAGAACCTTTGATAAGGGTCAAAAGGCCATTTTAGCTCATTTATAATCCTCTCGGGTAGGTGCATGATTGAGACAATACAAGTTAGGGTTTGAAACTATAAAATGAGATAACAAGTGATTTAACTGATGAAAAGACATTAAAATTTTTGGATAGGTGTATTTATATAGGACTAAGATGATTTTAAAGGTTTAAATTTGATTTGAGTTTGTATAGTATGATTTCATAATTAGTAACCTTGAATTAGACTTAGGAGACCTAATTAGTCATAAGGGGTGTTAAGTTAGGTGTTATACAAAAAGATTTAAATTATGAAAGTCCCTACATGAGTTATGTGATGAAAATGGGTATCTAAATGTTGGTTTTTTATGTTTTGGATATTTTTATTTTAATCATAACAAGGAGGTTTGCCTAAAAAAAGGGCTAGTAGAAGAAAGTTGTCAAAGAGGAAAGAAGAGTTTAGTAAAGAGTTGAAGCTTGGGGTTTATATGAAATGGTTGGATGCATGAAATGAGATTCAATTGAATAGGTATAAGTTATTATGAGTATTATGTAAGGATGAAAGCAAATTAGCATGCATACCTGTGAAAACACATAAGAAGATTGTAAAGAACAAATCAATGATAAAGAGAAAGAACATGAAAATAGAGTATGAAATAATGAGGTTGATGTTAAAATAAAATATTGTAGAATTAATTTATTAGTAAAATGAATTCAAGAAGATAAGGAGGATTAAGTGAATACAAGGAGGCTTAAGATCCATTGAGTAGGTAAGAGTGAAAAACAAAGACCTAGTAAATGCAAAGTGATCAAAAAGATAAAAAGGTTGAAGATAGAAGATAAAGAAAGAAAAGAAAAGATTAGAATTAGGTATCTATCAGAGGTAAGTGTGTGTTTTCATCCATATTATGGAATCTTATTATAACCTATGCATCAAGATACTTGATAGATAAATTTAACTTAAACTTAAAAGGCAAATATACATAGACTAAATGTACATGGAGCATAAGATTAACTTCAAATTTTACCTCTATATAAGTAAAAGGTGTCATCCTATCAAAGATAGATGTAGTAGTGGATGGGCAAATAGATGTATCTAAAAAAATTAAATAATGGTTGCATCAAATCAAATTCTAAAAATGTCGACTATGATGGTGAAGGCACTGTCACCTCCTATGACATAAAAATGACATATATATTATTCAATTTCTATGTAAATTAATTTTTAGCTAAATTAAATTTGTAAATATAACTTAAATTTAACATGAAATTTATATAAAATATAACTACATCTATGTAGTGGCTACTATTTACACACCAAATATGTGTGCCAAAAAATCATCACTCATAATAATATTATCCAAGACATCTAAACCACCAGTGCCATCATCATCAGAAATTCTAGTATACATAGCTCCATAATAACTACAAGGGTTGGGTCAGGTATGCACACTAGGTGGTGTATCTCTAGCATAGATCTATGTGAGCCTACTTGTATGATAAATGAGTGTATTAGCAAGAAAATTAAGAGCATGCAAAGTGTTAATCTCCATGACCTGATAAACTATAGATGGGATCTCAAGATCAAGTGGCTTTTGTATAGGGATTCTTATAGGTCAATTAGGTGTATGATGTGCACCTGATCAATCCTACACAAAGCCTTTCCCTTAACCCTAAAACTCACTATAATCAAAATAGTTCAAAATCTCTTTGAAGACAAGCTCACAATATATTTTCCTCAAAAAATACAATGAGACCTCATGGTTGTTACACAGTGGATAATCAAACACCATCCACCATCCATCCCAAAAATTGGTTGTGATTAAATTATATTGGTAGTGATGGATTAGAAAATGTTTAGTAGTTATTAGAAATGGTGCATTGAGGACAAACTAATAGTAGATTTTATTTTTTCTTGACCTCAAGTGATGATAATTTATTAGCATAATAAACCCTACAACTATCCTGATATGAAGCCCATCTATCAATTTTACTTGTTATAGAGTCAATTTGACCTAATAGTATCTCTAGGTAATTCGCTAGATGGGTGCAGTGGGTGTTTTTGGAAGTGGGACCCCTCATTCTCCCAATTAATTCTTCAATTTGAATTTTATTTCCCACAATTCTATCAACTAGACTCTCTTGACTGCCTAGGAGATTTTGTGGAACTGTAGGAAGGTTAGGAGCAGGGATAGGAGGAGGAACAAGAGGGTTTTGTGTAGGGTTAGGTGGATGGTTAGGAAGAGGAACAAGAGGGTTATATGGAGGGTTAGGAGTGTTAGGTAGAATAATAGGAGGGTTAGCAAGATGGTCTATTCAAAATAAATAAATTACAACTAAAAATTAGGGTTAAATGATGAGAATTATTAAAATTTACTAAAATTTAGGGTTAACAAGTGTAGTTTTTTATAACTTACCTCTTATACATGGAGGAATCATCAAATAGGAGCTTCTTAGGATGAATTATGTCAATTTTTTATCTCTCTCACCCAAAATGCAATCACAGAAGGCAAGGTTAGAAAAGGAAACTCGAATACAAAATGAGGAATTTTGCATTCAGGTTTCAGTTCTTATTTTTTTTATGACACAAGGAAAATGATTGCATTATTAACATGATCACATTATTGAAAATAATAATAATATGATCACATTATTGTTTAAAATAATGTGATCACATTTTAGCTTGGTAATTACCGAGCCATAAATTAAATAATGTGATCACCTTTTGGCTTGGTAATTATTGAGCCATAAATTAAATAATGTGATCACAATAATTAAATAACATGATCACATTACCAAAAATATCCATATAATTATCCCCCAACTCCATGAACTTAACCCTTTGATGGTTCTTTTACCAATCATGGATTGGGTGTAGGTATCTTATTAATCACACCAATAGGGGATTATATTCACAAGACTTTCAGAATTAAGTTCCCTTGCACAAATAACATTATAGGTATGAAAGTCTTATATAAGGTCTCAAAATGTCAATCTAATGGGGATTCCACTATCTTCTTATTTTTAGTGATTATAAGCTTATCATTAATCAAATAACAAATGAATTTGAAGCTTACGATGATAAGTTGATCCATTACAAGTGAATGGTGGATGGTTTAAAGTTGTCTTTTGAATTCATCCAATTTGAACAAGTGCCAAGAATCAATAATAGGGATGGAAATTCCATGGATACCATTGTTTCATTACTTCATTTAAGCACCAAACATAACAATTTCCTGGTTGAATACTTAATGATACCAAATAATGATACACCTAATTCAAACATGGTTTATGAGGTGGTTGGACCTAATTCTCCCTAGTAATCTAACATCTATACCTATCTTCATAATAATACATACCATCTAACTTATCCCATAATCATTGCAAGTCCTTTATCCAATGTACCTCTAACTACACCATGTTTGGAAACACATTATACTATAGAGGCTATGATAGAACTCTTTTATGCTATTTTAAGTATGAGTAATTTAATTTATCAATTAGGGAAGTTTATGAGGGAATATGTGGGGCCCATTTGAGTGGCATGGTCCTTGAAAAGAATCTTTTATGAGTATGTTATTAGTTTCCTACAATGGAATCTGATTGATGTGCCTATGTTAGGAAATGCTTACCTTGTTAGAAACATGGGGACCTTATCCATAGCCCATCACAAGCTCTACAACCTATCACCACATCTTTTCCATTCTCCACATGGGGGTTAGACCTCATTGTAAAAATAAATCCTAGTTCTGTTGATGGTCATAACCATATTATAATGGAAACAAAGTACTTTACCAAGTGGGTTGAGGCAATGCCCCTTAGGTAACTAGAAAGAAAATTTCTAAATTTATCTTAAACCGCATGTCTATCACTTTGATGTCCTTTTCACTATTATTTTTGATATGAAAAATCATTAAAAAATAAGTATATTAAAACTCTTTGTCAAATTTACCACATCAATCATAATTGGTCTACTCCTTACTACCCATAAGGTAATGGCCAAGATGAGGCAATCAATAAAAACATTTTTTGCATCCTTAAAAGAGTTGACTATGAAGTTGGTCATGACTAGCACACACAACTATATCCTTCCCTTTGGGCATGCCACACTAGCATATGCACACCCACAGGGGCAACCCCTTATTCCCTTATATATGGCAGTGAGTCTATTCTACCAATAGAAGTAAAGGTTCCATATTTGTCAATATCCTTACAAAAAATCATTGATGAATAATCCTATCATACTTCATGCCTCAGTGAATTTGACCTTCTAGATGAGAAAATATTTAATGCTTTAAACCATTTGCAAGTATACCACAATTTCCTTCATCTTAGCTATAATAAATAGATAAAAGCTAGGGAGTTTGAAATCAGATATCTTGTTCTTAAGGAAAACCAATGCATTACCAATGTTGAAATATAATTGAAAGGAAATTTTGAGCCTAATTGGATGGGCCCATATTTCATCATTGCTAAGTATAGATCAGTAGCTTAAAGATTGGCTATAGAAGATGGAGAGGAAATCGATGAACCTATGAACATCATACACCTTAAGAGATTATATGCCTAAAATTTTTATATATGTTATTGATATCCTAGGTGTTAAAAATTAAAAAGAAAAAGAAAAAAATCAAAAACCACAAAAAAAAATAGCTCATCCAAAAGTGAAAACTAGTTTACTGGCGCTTTGGGCAAGTCTTATGGTGAAAATTAGATTTCTGACACCACGTGTAAACCATTGTCAATATTCACCTTAGTTTCTTAGGGGCATCGTGTTTTAGTGGTCTATTTTATATTTCCATATTATCCTTTGTCACTTGTTAGTCATTTATCCTATAACATATTAGCTTAAGATTTGATATTTCTACTTGTGAACCTATGTCCTTGCTCATGATGGAGAAACATCTTCTATATTACCATATTTATCACACTAATTTATAACTTATATTAAACATAAAAACACATCAAAAAATGAAAAAAAAAAAAAAAACATCCAAAACTACACATAAACACTTACTAGGAACATCTACCATCCTAGCTATCTTCCATCATCATTCACTCACATTTCTTGGGTGGGTCAATCATGCATATTTTTCATCTAATATTCAATACTTAATAAATAATCCATTTTCTCATCACTTCCCATATTGGAAGAACTACATTCTTGATATACCCACATAGACTTTATCTAGGGTGGATTATGTAGGCAAGCTTACCCATTAATTTGGTTATTTATCTCCTAACCATTAAGTGGGTTATTTATCCATTTATATCCCTAACCATTAAGTTGGTTATTTATCCTTTTTTATCCCTAGCCATTAATTTGGTTAATTATCTCCTTTCTTACCTTATCCATTAATTTGGTTACTTGTATTTTTTCATTTTCATCCAATCTCTTGGTTATTTTGCATTATTTTACTTTAGCCATCTTTGGTTATTCAAATTTATTTATTTCATAGTCTTACATCCTTGTGTAATTTGTTTGTCTTTTAAATATTTAATCTTTGTTTATTTATTTTTTAATATATCATTTGTGTTTATTTTACCAATGTTGTTTTTGTTGTCATTTTGTGTGTTTACATAATCTATAATAATTATGTTTTATATCTTACTTTAATTATTTTATTTTTGTGTGTATGTCAAGATTATTTTGTGAATTGCATCATAGTATAGTTATGATTTATCTATATCATGACATATTTTTCTTTTACATAGTTTATTCTTTTTCATTTCATATGCCTAAAACATCAACATTCATTATGATTATTTCATATCATTGGTGGTAATGTGTTTTAAGCTATATTAAACATCAGGGTGCTCAATACTAATTATTGTTGGAAATCCAACATAAGGAACAAATTTGAAATAAGGTAGCTATCTAAAACCATTATCCATGCATCCATAAATCAAATCGTACATGTCATAATCCATAATAAAATATTGAGAAGAATTAATATATGCTAGTGTGAATCAAAATGCAAGAAGTATAACCACTATTCTACATATCCATCTAGCCATAAACCAAGCATAAATGAAAATTATAATCATATAAATTCCATATACAATCCATAATCTCCATCCAAATAGTACAAATCTCATAAAACATCAAGTATATATATCAAAATTGAGTGTGTTTATACAAAAGATAGATCTTAAATATATATATATATATATATATATATATATATATATATATATATATATATATATATACATCAATGAAACTATCCTCAAAACTATGTCAAGTCTCGCCCTATCCCCCAAATGGAGTGTCTAGTCTTGGGATTAGCTCATCATACTATAGTGTGCCTCATTAAAGACCCATCATGCGATGTGAATCATGTCCCACATATTTCTCTAACTCTATAGTTTGTATTGATCTCCCTAACATAGACCACCTAACCAAGTACTCCCTGAAGGATGTGCCCTCTATGTGTGTGGGAAAGCCTCCTCATATAAGCTCCTATAATATGTGTCATATTCCATGAGTCTCATAACCATGTCTAGTGTGGATATCTGCTCCTGTAATGCTAATAAAACTCTGGCCTCTACTGGCTTTGTCCTAGTTGTATCTCTCTCCTATCTATACCTATGTATCATTGTTGTATAATCTAGAGTCTATGTCTCCACATCATGTGTCATAACTCCTAGTGCAGTAGTAGTTCCATATTTCTCTAATATGTATACCAAAGCCTATAGCTTATCCACCTCTACCTAAAAATGTCTGATATCAGCTACCTAATCTCTACTATCCACATCCCCTTGCAATCTATATACCTACGTATGTAAACTTTTAATCTCCCCATCACAAGATTGAATCTCTTCACAAAGTTTATCAATGAATGTCTAATCTTCCCAAGATCTATCTGTGTGTGAAGGACTAGGTGTATCCCTTCTATCTTCCTATTTGATGAGTACTAATATCATCATTATGTCTTATCTATCCATGTCATCCTCACTACCAATAAAAATGAATGGAGTAACCTCTCCACGTCTTTGCTCTATATCCACTAGAATCTATGTATCTCTCTTCACCTCAACACCTACCTCCCACAAAATCTTCAAATCCTCCACCTTAGTAATCTCTACATCATGTAGATGGATCCTCTCTATAGCATGTCCTCTACCTCATACTCATGACTATCATCTATCTCTTGTAATCACCCTTCTGATATGGGATACTAAACCTATGCCTTTTGATTGCCTACTCAAACTAGCAATAAGTCTCTATCTTCATGTATGTGGTGGTGCATATGGTACCATCAATCTCATTGGCCACTATAGGGCCCACCAATCTATGTACCCATATACTACTCCTATATTGATAGCATCCCTCTTATCACTCCATACCATGATCTATAACTATGACTAACTATGGTATTATATCATTGGATTAATAGTAACCCCCCATTGTGCTCTCTCCTTAACCACTTGCACAAAGACATGCAAACCTTCTAGAATGGGTTATCTAATCCCAAACTATCTCATCACCCTATTAGGGTGATATTTATCTATATTGTAATCATGTATCCCAATAAAATAACACTGGATCATTATGTAATCTATATATAAATCATCCTATGACCACTAAAATATAATTTCTCTATATGGTCTCTAGGTGATCTGAACATCACCCAACTCATTTATCACCCTCTTATAGAACTCTAGATCACCCAAGTGTGGTCTTTGAGTAGCATTAATCACATGTCATCCATATGTTAATGGCTATCCACATAATGAGTGCTCAATTATGGCTAATGGGCCTCTCCACTACAATGTGCTCCCATCAACAAACCTGTAATAGTGTGGAAGGACCAATCTCCTTCCCATCAGTATAATCCACATGGTACAAGTCCATGTATAAATGTGCTAGCACACATGGCCCCCATGTAAACCTCTCACCCATATCCATTATGTCTTTGATAATGTCCAATAAACCAAAGTCTCCCACTCTTATGAAGTAACATAATAACACTAACAATAGCCATAAGTACCATGGTCAAATAATCTATCTCCAATTTTTAGAAATAATCAATGTATACTCCTATTTTAACAATAAAAATCAATCCATCTCCAAAAACCCTACAGGGAGTAGTCTCTTGAGGGCCCTGACCCCAATATGCTCATCTCCCTCATATCAAAATACCCAAAATTTGGCACACATCCTTTATATTCACCATCATCTCCCATGTAAGTAGGTGAAAAGTATTGGTCTCATTATGCCATCTCTCAACTAGCATTGTCAATAAAGCCATGTTTACTTGAATATATAGCATTTGAGAAATGTCTGATAATTCCATCACTTCTAGAACCCCAAACTCATACTCCATGAATCCATAAATCCACTCCATGACACTAGTCCTCCACTCCCATGTAGTAATAACTAGTAATACCTCTTGCAAATAAAACACATTAGCATAAAGATAATTATATCTATCAGCATAAAATCCATTTATGATTACTTTATCACATTCAAAAAACACAAAAAATGTAGAAACAACATTTCTAATCATATTATTTTTATGTAATTCATCATTATGTTTATTTATCCTTATTTAATTTCCCTTGATCCTGTACATAATCATGTTTTCACTTCTTAAATACAAGTTTTCGAAGTATATTTTGATGAAATCGAGCTTACTTTATTTAATTTTGCATCCTCCTATATTTTCATTACCCATTTTTATGATTTCGCTATCCAATTCTTTAATTTTGCTCCTTGAATCTTCAATTTTGCATTTACCTATTCAATTTTCCTCCTAAAGTGATTTTGCTAACCATATTAATTCATTCATTCCTTAATTCGATGATTTCACAAATGTGAAAATGTGAATTCATAATTCTTAAACTAATTTCTACCATCAATGATTTTACACCCCTATTCGATGAATTCATTGTCACCTTTACTGAATTTGTAGTTTATTATAGCGAATTCACAATTGTCATTGCTGAATTCATAAACAACCCATCTACAAATTCTTGTGAGCTCATTTCCATCATTTTTTATCACTAATAAATTCACATAAATGAAAAAACTAAGCATAAAACTTCACTTACTAGAGGCCCGCTCCTCTCTAATCTCTCATGTCTCATCACACACTCTGCATGGTGCTCATGGTGTGGAATATGGTTCATTTTTCAACAAAGTCTAAAAGCAAATCTCCTTAATAATATTCTTATACCAAATAGCTCTCCAAATCCAAAGTGCACAAATGAATTTCAAATCCCCAATTCTTATATTTATATTGACACCTCATTTCAAATATTTTCCACCCAATCCCTTCAATTTATCTATTTTTTCATTTTTTTAATCAAATTTTAGGATAAAATCAGTCAACTTATTCTGAGTTTCTTTCAATAACTTACAACTATCAACCCCATAAATTTTTTATTATAATTTAAAATCTTATATTTTTCTATTTTTAGATCCATAGCTTACTATCACTAGGATATATTGTTCCCACATACATTAATTTGACCCCTGCATATGAGCAACACTAGGTGTTCAATCTTTGAATGGTAAAAATATTATTTTTCTAATCAATACTCTAGCTTGCATCAACTAGAGGCAACCTATTTGCACACACTTAGATCTTGAAAGTTTGATGTTGATTCTAATAATTTAATTTCTTGTTAGTCCAAACCACTTTATCATTCTCCTCTTTTAATTCATTTTGAGAAGGTGTTCATTTTATCGCACAAACCCTCGAGGGGGCATCATCACATTCATTATCATTCATTTGGTGTAAATCTTTTCTTATTAATCAGCAATGCTCTACTTCTACTATTTTTTGAAATGATATTGCTTCACAACACTATTTTATAGAGGGGTAAATGTAGACACCTAAAATATATTTAGTGTTTAAATGCACTTAAAACCTATTAATTATTCTTCATAACATTCAAATTATAATTCATGACATTTCCCTCTTCTTAAACAATTTAATAAATGTAATTTAATCAATTGTGCACACTTTTAATCAAATTTTAATTATTAAATTCAGATTTTACACCTCACTCAACATCCTCCACCTTAATATCCCTCACATGTTGACTCACCCCAACCAATCCCACAACTTATTCAATCTCCTTTGAGTCATCTCTTGACTTGTCAAATAGTTTGACTAATTCTTGGTGACTCAGTTAACTATTTATAGGTTTCTCTCATCCATTTAAAATGGTCATCATTCTCATGGATGAGGACTCATTAGCCACCCTAGATTATTTAGATTATTTAAAATATCCAAATAATCCTCCACCATTGGATCTTTCCTCCAAAAATCTATAAATAAGCATAAAATCCATCACTTTCATCATGCTAACTTATTCTAATGAAGTGCTATCAAAATCATAAGTGAGTCCAAATTGAATCAAATCTATCAAAGAGCATTTTGCACCAAAATGTTGTCCATTTTACCTTGTATTGAAAGAGTGATCAACCACAATTCAAAGAGAGCTAATCAAATACACATCATATTCAAAGAAGCTTTTACAACTAAGGTATAAGTTTGTTTTATTTCTTTTGTTTGTCAATCTAGCTTAGTTTGAGATAGTTTAGATTAAGATTTCTTAGTTTAGTTTACATTTCTAGATTTTTTCCAATACATAGATTATGTAAAATATGACAATAAACACACTATTGTGAATTGAAATGTATAATTAGATATTACATTGTGTCGATCTAGAATTTATAAATCAAGAGGGGAGTGGTTTTTTTAGTTGATTATAATTTTTTGTCACTCATAGAAGGTGTATATGTACCTAAAATGTTTTGTAACTACTTTATCAATTGCTCAAACTTGAAACAGAGTTTGAAAACTACTTTGGATGTTATTGGAAGATTTTAACCCCTACAATATATGGCATTGTTCAGAGATTATCAATAGTGTCCCTATGCACATTTCCATTTAAGTTTGAAGTGTGCAGTTACCTCCAATGATCAACATACAAGTAATAAACATTGATTGCAATGTTGATCCAGCAACATAATTTATTAATGAGTTTATGTATATATATCCCAGGTGACCTTTGCATTGGTATTCAAGGCTCATTTACTACCTTCCATCATTGGAAGGGTAGGGGGACTTGATGGGAGGAACCAAACAATTATACTAAATGCAAAGGGGACTACTCAAAGGTAGCTTGGTGAAGTGTTTTATATTGATTTGGGTCAAATAATTATGCTAAAGATATAGAATTTAGATTCACAATAGGCATTATTGACACATTTTATGGTTTTTTCCATGTCTCCCCTTCTTCTCTATCCCCATTTATGCTTCTCTCTTTGTTTCAAGTTTCTAGTGAAATGTGTTTGGAATGCACCCTAACATTCTAGACATGTATTGAATGTTAGTGCATGTTCTTATGTCTTTTAGTGGCCCTTTTTGGTTAGGATATACTTGTCTCTTTTAATTTAAGTTGTTACTTTGTCATTAGTGTGCAAATAAGGGTTCTAATTTGATTCAATAATATACAAATATACTTTAAGCATTGTAGTTCATTTACATAAAATGAAATATAAATAGTCCATTTTACCATTTCTTAGGAATATATTGAGCAATTGCAAACAATATAGATAAATTAAGCATTCATTCAAGCACACATGTTTATTTTTAGACACACCATAAGATACTTGGTTGTATTTTGTTAGAGCTTCTCCAATCATTGATGATTGTTATTTTCAATATGGTTACCATCTAGAGACCTAACAAATATCAATAAAGTTCAATTATTTTCTGGTATAATGCATGACTTTACAAAAATAATTATAAACTTTATATATATATATATATATATATATATATATATATATATATATATATATATATATATTTGTGTAATTAAGACTAGAATAGTAATTTTGTTTTGTAGGTGATTGAAGCAAAAAATCAAAAAAGTAATCAAGGGTTTTTGAAGTCAAACACAAACGAACACAATCATCAAATTGTTTGGGCAATGTTTACATTTTTGTCTAGAATAACAATATAAGGTCTTAGAAAACTTCTCTAGACGTTAACAAATTCTTAAGTTAACTTTTTGTCACCGTTGAATGTCCATGTAAATTGTCACTTTCTGACGACTATCACAAAATTACAAAATAATATCAAATAAACCTTAACCTTATATATCTTTATCTTTATCTAATTTTAAAACTAATTATTTCATTAAATCAATTACTCATTTATATATATTATATAACTTAAATATAAATAATTAAATATTTAAATTAGTTTTTAAATATAAATCTATTTTACTACTACTTACTAAATTATCAATGAATTGAAAGATAAAATTATACATTCATATCAACTATTCCCAATTTAATATAAATAATATTAAAAAATTACTAAACAAATAAACAATTTAATTGTTAACATTCTCGACCTAAAAGAAAATATTAAAAGAAAAAAATTTAAATAATTTCAATTTCAATTTAATGTAGAATAATATCCCCTTGGAAATATGACAAGCGTAAAAGATAAAAATAGACTCGCGTCCTTTTCAAATACAACCTTCAAATAATAGGGTTTGACAAATGTTTTACTCATCCCTCTTTCCATTCACTTTGTCATATTCGTTACGTGAATATTTGGGTAATCACTTTGTGAGAACAAGAAGTCATGCTCATTGTTCATAGCTTGTCTTTGCTTTAAGATGAAAGGAACAGACATGACAATCATGCCCCTAAAACTTCAAAAGTCATGCAGTCATAATATAACTGAACCGTCATTCAAACTCATATTAGGATCATGAAGAATTTATAGTACCATAACTTTTAGGTGGGCCTGGTCTCCAAGACAAGCGGACTCCAGTCCCTCTATTCACCCATACCATAGCTTTCAATTTTATAAAGAAAATATATTTTTTTCAAAGAAAGGGTTTTGTTTCTCTATTAAATAGTAGTTACATATCTATTATCGTGTGTTTTATTTTATTTTTTTATTCAAAGTTTTTATAGATTAAATTGTTGTATTTATGTTTTAGGTAGTGCGAAGAATATGTTCAATTCAGAGTATTAAATGTGGAATGTTGCAGTGTGTGTGAAGAAGTAAGTGTACATTCATTACATTAATATATTTCAAAGAAACAAGTTATACAGCTGAGTCCTGACTCAACCATTCTTACTTCTTTTCTTCCCTATTTTCTTAACTTTAAACCGTATTTTCTATTCCATTACCATGGCCATAATAATCATCAATCTTTCAAAGCCCACAATTTTCTGAAATCTCTTATTTTATTCTAAAATTTCATTTTTTTAAACTATTTTCTTTGTATGGCCATCAATTTGTGTTAAATTAGTGTGTTTGTTTGCCTATAATCAATTTGATTCAAATCAAATGATATTGACATTTTCTTCTTGAAAGCTTTAATTTTTATCTTTAATTTTATAAGATAATATTTCCCTAAGTTTTAAAATTTCCAAGACCACTATGTGAATTGAATTCTACATTCTTGGCATCGATTTTCAAAGTAGGAATCCCTATCTCCGATGTCCCAAGATAGCTCCTATCATATCTTTTTAAGCTTCTAGTCCCATTACCTAGACCAGCGAGTGGCTTTCCCCTCATTTTCTGGATTGACGCACTTTTAACTTTATATTCTTTCCAATTCTAATAGTTACAAGTCAGTGTGTGCACTTATATTAGAAAATTTGAATATAAAGTTTACTACAAATGGACATGTGTTATAATACATTTGGGACACATATGCATTATCAATTATATAGTTAACATTTTACTATAGAATAATTTTGGTGCATATTCTGAAGTTCTTTATTCTATACAATTTATTATTTTTCAACATTTTTATTTCCTTTTTAGGGCCCTAATAAATCAACAACATCCATTGAACACAGCGCCAAAAATCTATTTTGTCTTCCTTAACTTATGAATATTAATTGTTTTTTTATCATGTATTTAATATTTACTTTTAGCCCCATTCAATAATAATAAATTAAGCATCATTTTTCAAAATCATAATTTAAAGTACCTTTTTTGACAACTTAATAAATACACATCTTTTGAAACTCATAGTATAAATGTAATTCATATGTGAAATCTTCAACTGGGTATGAGGGGTTTAGTCTTCCTACCTCTAAATTTGAGGGTTTTCATTCTTGGTTGTAGAGCTGAAGTTACAATTTTTTCCTCTGCAAAAAGGGTGTTGGTTTTTGTTCAAGTATTTAGAATTTTTTATTTTTTTTTTTTCATCCAATTCTTTTATTATTCACTTTTACATTCCAACCCTAAAAGAAATTAATATTTTTTTAAATTGAATATTCACTTTTTTCTAACTTATGAATATTGATTATTTTTTTGCCATGTATCTAATATTTAATTTTAGTCTCATTTAATAATAATAAACTAAGTGTCCTTTTCTAAAGTTATAACTCAAAGTATATTTTTGAATAACTTAATAAATTATTCTTAAATTATTTTCCTTTTAAATCATCCCTTTAGCCTACAAGAAATAAAGATAGGCTACAAGTCCTTTGATTTTATTAATTCAAGAAAGAGGACATTACAGTCTGCCATTCCCATAATTGATTGCCCACAAGCAATTATAAATTGTGATGCTTAAGAATTTTTCCACCCTCCCAAGTAGCATCCTTTGTTGGTAGATCCTTCCAATGCATCAGATACTTTATGATAGTTTTGTTCCTTAATTTATTTGCTCTGACATCCAATATAGCTTTAGGATCCAAGATGAGTTTCCTTTCATCATCTAAGGGAGGCAATTCAATGGAAGGAATGGCATGCTAACCCAATAACTTTTTAAGGCATGATACGTAGAAAACATTATGTATTCTGCTATGCTCTGATAGCTCAATTTCCTAGGCAACCTCTCCAATCATTCTAATGACTTTGTATGGCCCATAAAAATAAGGTTTGAGTTTCTCAGTGCCACTCTTATTGATAGAAGACTGTATGTATGGTTGTGACCTTAAAACAACCATGTCCCCCACCTATAAACATCTCTCTATACGGTGTTGATATACATATAATTTTTATTGGTTTTGAACATGTTAAATGTTTTATTTAAGCATATGTAATATGTCTTGGATTTGAGTAACCAAGTCTCATGCCCTTGGCACTCCACTATCAACAATAACCAAATTAATAAAGGAAAGAGTATCAGACCCATATAGAGCTTTGAAAGGTGACATACTAATGGACAAGTGGTAAATGGTTTTGTAGCAATCCTCTCCCATGTAAAGTATTTAATCCAAGCTTATTGCTGCCCCATCACATAAATTTTCAAGTAACCTTCAAACCATTTATTAACAATTTCAATTGGCCCATCTGTTTGTGGGTGGTAGTTGGTGCTTGGTGTCAATTATGTCACTATTAGATAGAGAGTTCCTACCAAAACAAATTAAGGAACTAGTTGTCTTTGTCACTCATAGCATTCTTCGGTAAACCATGTAACCTAAACACTTCTCTAAAAAATAAATTTGCAATCAGAAGAACCTTAAACTCAGTAGGAATGGCAATGAAATGATCATATTTGGTGACTCTATCAACCATCACATAGATACAACTCTTACCTTGAATCTTGGGAAGTCATGTGATAAAATCCATGGAAATAGTCTCCTACTTTTGATTCAAAATTGGTAAGGGTTGCAATAAACTTGTTAGAAAAACATGTTATTCATTATTTTATTGGTAGGTGATACATTCTCTAATGTATTGGAAGACTTATCCCTTGAGTCATTTATAAAACAACATGTCATTTATTTGCTTGTAAGTCTTGAAATACCCTGAGTGACTAGCTAAGCGTGTATCATGGACAACCTTCAAGACTTTTCTTTTCATCTTTGATTCAGGAACTATATAGATCATATCCTTGTAGAGGATGAGGTCATCAATTACCTTGTACCTATCATCTTGTACTTTCCCCTCAAGGATCTCATTAGTGAAATTATTTTTGGCATGCTTTGCTATTATTAACATTTTTCAATCAAAAGAGATCACGAGCATGGAACATAAAAAAGGCTTTCTTAATAAAGCATCTATCACCACATTATTTTTACCTTTTACATATTATATATCAAAGTTATAATCTTGAATCTTACTCGCCCACTTTTATTTCCTATAATTTAAGTCCTTTTGGTTGAGAAAAAAATTCAAATTGTTGTGATCAGTCTTGACCACAAATCTATCACAAACCAATTATTGACAAAATTTTCATAAGGCATGCACGATAGCCAATATTTCCTTTTCATAGATACAAAATCCATGATTTGTATCTTTCAACTTATAACTTTCAAAGGTAATAGGATGTCCCTTTTATATTAAAATGGCCCTTATTCCTTTCCCTAATGCATCACATTCTAATACAAAAGGAATAGAGAAATCTAGATCATCAAGTATTGGGAAAGTACTCATTACCTCTTTGACTTTTTCAAATATGTTTTGGGTTGATTTGGACCATTTGAAATCTCTCTTTTTTGTTAATTCAGTCAATGGGATAGAAAGTTTTGAAAATCCTTTCAAAAACCTCTTGTAATAACTGCAAAGTCCTAAGAAACCCTTCAACTAGGTCAAAATGGTGGGTGGTGCCCAATCAGTTATTGCTTGAATCTTTTCTTGTCCAACTTGTACTCCTTGGGTATTAATGATATGTCCCAAGTATAAAATCTTGGTCATACCTAATTCACACTTAGACTCTTTTGTAAAAAGAGATTGTTGTTCTAATATTTTCAAATTTGTATCCAAGTGTTTCATATGCTCTTCACAAGTTTTATTGTACATCAAAATGTCATCAAATAACACTAAAGCAAACTTCCTCAATTTCTCACTAAAAATATGATTCATGCATGATTGATAGGTATCTGGAACATTAGTTAAATTAAAACACATAACCATGAAATCAGAAAGTTATTTTGTGTACATCCTTATATTTTACTTTGATTTGGTGATAACTGGATCTCAAGTCAATTTTAGAAAAGTAGACTGCTCCGTGTAATTCATCCAGTTCTCATTGATCCTAGGTATTGGGTACTTATTTTTTGATAAATTTCTTATTCAAGGCACAATAATCAATTCACATCATTATGGTTACATCCTTCTTCTTTACCAATATAATAAAAGATGCAAAAGGACTAGAACTAGGCCAAATATGACCTATCTCCAATAACTCCTTGATTGTCTTTTCAATTTCCTCTTTGAAAGCTCTAGATGGTAGTAAGAAGTAATCATAATAGGTTTAGAACTTATTTTCAAATTTATAATATGTTGAAAACCTATATCAAGTGGTCATCCTAGAGGTAAATCACTGAATTTTGTACCATGGTTGTCTAAAATGGATTGAATATCCACATGGTAAGACCTCTTATCATTAGATTTGAATATATTATGCATAAAGTAATGGTTTTTCATCTTTATTTTCCCCTTATGTAAATCTCTCTCCATGTTTCTAGTTGTAACTGATGTTATAGCCCCATTGGCCATATCATAACGTATAACCTCTTTGCCTTCCAATTGAAATTTCAGTTCCATGGTTTTATAGTTATGAGTGAATTCTGTAAGGGAATGGAGCCATTGTACACCTACAATCAGATTTGTCTTTCCTATGCCAACTACATATAAATCATCAATAACATTTTTATTACCAAGAGTAATGTCTAAGACTTTGACCCTCTTGATAGATAGTATAGTAAATCCATCTGCTATAGTAACATTAAATCCTTAAAAGTTATCTATTGATAGCCCTCTCTATTTTACCAAACTCTCATTAATGAAGTTTTGGGTTTCCCCACTATCAATTATCATTGTCACCTTATGTATTTTTAACACTCTACAAACCCTGAATGGATGATATCAAGGTGCACCTAAAAGTGTACCAAAGGTACTATCAAAGGTTTTCTCCTCCACTATACCCTCTGTTACTGGTTCTACATCTTCTATTACTTCCTCATGTTATTCTAATTATGCTTTAGCATTAGATATCATCTCAATGTAATGTAATTTACCTCTTTTAAGACACATATGGCTTAGTTCCTAAGGATCCTTACATGTAAAGCAAAGTTTCCTTCTTCGGAGTTCATTTCTAGTTTCAATTTCCTTGATGGTCTTAGGAATATCTTATTGGGATCCATGTTGTAATGGCTTCTTTTTTTTCCCAAAATAAATGGTTTTTGACTACCCATAATTATTTGTCATTTTATGTCCATAAGGGACTATTTTTTGTTACCCATAGGGTGTTTGTATTTTTTGTCCTATGAGCTAGAATCTTACTCTAGAGGTTATAGTTTCAAGATCCAAACCCTTTTTAATGGCTTCTTATAGAAAGGTAGAGCTGAAAGCCTTCACTAATCCTCTAAGTGGTTCAGATAGACCCTCTATGAATAAAACCACAAGCCTCCTTTTGATCACATCAGGCACCATAACTGAAATCTTCTAAAAGTCAACAATAAAGTCATCCACTGAATTGGTTTGTTTAAGTTGAGATAACTCTTGAAAATGAATTATTGTGTCAACTCTATCAAATCTCTCTATTAATCAGGTATTGAATTCCATGTATGAGTGGATATGATTGTGCCCCTAGGTGATCAAACCATGGTATCACCACTCGTGTGCTACACCTTCCAGATGATGGGTGGGAAATTTGATGGCTTCCTCTTCCATCATTGGCCTTAATGATAATAATGTGTCCAATTTTTCTATATAGGAGCATGATGTAAACTTACTCAGATCCATAAAATTTTGGAAGTTTAATCTTCCCTATTGTCTATTGGAGGTCCCTCTAATTTTTTGGTGGTCTTGTTTCATCTCTTTGACCACCCCTATTTTTCTTTAAATTTATGAAATTAGTGAGAGAGATAACCTCCATAATTTTATTTGGTAGGGCCCTATACTCCTTATAATTGGTTGCAATATCATCCCCTATGGAGGGTTGAACTTCCTCCTTCACAACCAGTTCTTCCCTATGGATGAAGTTGGGTTGGAAGGGCTTGACCATAAAATCAATGGATGTCCTCTAAATAGGTGGATTATTATTTACCCTTGAATTATTGCCTTCACTATTGTGAGGCCTTTGATGTTATTATTATTCATAGTATGGACTAGCTGGGTCATCATGTCAACTAACCATTCCTAGAATTATATAATATTTTCAATACGGACTTCATCTTCATCCCTGTTACTATGACCCATAGCTTTCTCTTCTTTCCCTATAAGTGATTATGGATCTTGCTGCCCTAATATTTCTTCTGGTCATTCTAGACCCTTTTTCCTCTCTTTGGTAATACCTAACTTCTCTATCACTACCTTGAATGAATTTGAAGCTAAAAAATAATTATTTCCCATAAGCTGGCAAGAAAATTGGCTCTAATACCATTGAAATATAACTTTTTAAGATTTTGTAATATTCTATTTTTTATTTATCTAAATATAATAATTGAAACCTTAGGTGAATACATAATGCAAAATTATGTAAAATGAAAAAAATCCCAACTAAATGTTTTTTATTTAAAAATATTGATTACTATTGATTGAATCAAACTCTAACTAAAAAAACACAAATAACAATGAACTCAATAAATAAATACCACACACGGTCTACCAAAATGAAGTGCAATAGTGATGAATGGCCTGATGAGTGACAATCATGTCTAAAAATGAATACTCACAACCCAAAAATATTGAATATGGTGACACCTAGGTACTAAATGATTAGTGATGTGAATAGTGATGCCGCTACTAGTTATGCTCAAGTACCTCTGTAATCCCTCTTCAAACCCTACACATTGGCTGAAAGTATGATGCCCATGTTGAATGGAACTCTAAAACTGATTTTACTCTAGAATTGGTAGCACAAACACGATCCCTAAGTAAAATCCTCGACTAGATATGAGGGGTTTCATCCTCCTACCTATAAATCTGAGGGTTTTCATCCTTAGATGTAGCACTGAAGCTGTAAGTTTTTCTTCTAGAAAAAGGGTGTTGGTTTTTATTCGAGTGTTTGAATAATCATTTCTTTTTCGCTTAATTTTTTTATTATTCACTTTTCCATTCCAACCCTAAAATAAATAAATATTTATTGTAATTAAATATTCACCCTTTTCCAACTTATGAATATTAATTACTTTTTAACCATGCATCTAATATTTACTTTTAGCTCCATTCAATAATAATAAATTAAATATCATTTTCTAAAGTTATAACTTAAAATACTTTTTTGGACAAGTTAATAAATTATTATTAGATTGTTTCTCTTTTAAATCCCCTCCTTTAGCCTATGTAAAATAAAGATAGGCTATGGGTCCTCTGATTTCATTAATCTGAGAAAGGGGATATTACAATACCCATGCTATTGTGATATCATTTTGATGTGCCTAAATATACTCGTGCATATAATAGGGTGAATTAGAACTTAAAATACATTATTGTATTAAAAATGGTTGAGTTAATACAATAAAGGAGGAGTTATTTTCATATCTTTTTTACTTGAAAGGGTTATTCCAAGTGAAAACATGTGTACAATGTAATCTTGTGTGTGTGCCATTTTTATTATTATATTAGCTTAATGATTTTGTTAGCATTGACTCTCTCATTTTATTTTATCAAGTCTATTTTTCTCTTCAATAGAAGGACACCATAGATATCATTCCCCTACATTTGGCCTCTATAGTGGGAAACACATGTGGCTGAAGCAAATTCATGACCTCCAAAGCCTTTGCCAACCCACTATTGTGCTCCAATTTCACAAAGTGTTTAATGATTTATTTCACCACAATCTTATGATAGATTAAATTAAAGATATTAAATACAAACATTAATGCCACCTTTGAATTCACACTACTTCTCTTGTGCATCTTCATATATAGTCCACCCCAAGCACATCGTGTACTGCCTACTCAGATTGACCAACCTAAATAGTGTATATGATTTTCAGCCATTCCTCTATTATGGGAGACCTAAGCCACCTCCTGCTTGGATCTATAAAGGAAAAAACTTGGAATCAACTCTGAAATAGATGACATTATTATAGCCAAGAGGTCAAGAAGGGAAATGCAGACAAAATAATGCCAAGACTATAACATGTTATTTACAACTCCCAGCATAATTCATGTTTAATGCCAAAAAAAACACACCTCCCCAATCACCAATTATGATTAATTTAAAATTTTCCACGAGTATAAATTTGACGCTATGGGAAGAACAAATAAGTTTCATTATTACAAGCAATGTTAAATTTCCATGATTTTTCACCATTTTAATCAAAATGAATCCTATTAGATTTTTGAATGAAAATCCAAGATGGGATGTTGGCAGCGAAGTCCCCCAACAAACAATATTTTAAGCCATTTCATCTATCAATGATATTATCAAGTATCAAATCACTCTCTTGATTAACTCCAACATTAGTTAAGCAATTTTCCATACTATTTTCCTCTTGATAGCAATGACAAGTCAAAAAGGATTTAAATCGTTGGAGAAATACCAAGCTTGTTTGAGGATGTTTTCTAATTTTCAACATTGTGAACCTTAATTCCAAATTTCTCTATAAATTACCATAAAATCCCCTTCAATAATCAACTTATAGATAGCACAATGCATTTCCAATTGAAGGTCCAACCCCAAGGCTTAAGCTTTAGTTTCATTATTTGAATCATCCATAAATTTCAAAGATGTGCATCTTATGAAGGAATTATAACTATCTCAAATGACACTCCCATCCTTGGAAGTTCCTAAATTTCCTTTGGAAACACCATCAAAGTCTAGTTTTAAAAAATCAAAAATGAGCCTTCCCATCTTGTTTTCTAGGGTACATTGAATATGATATAACTTAATTATAAATACATAAATATTTATGTTGCATTTTAGTGTAAATTTTATTCTCTATATTATAACTACTTATTAAATCATAACCTCACACGTACTTGTGGAGATTATATGAGATTAAGTTGTCTGTGAGGTTAGGAGTAAAATAATATATTATGTTGACTGTTCACAATTTAATATAAATAAATATTTAAAAGTTACTAAATATGTAAGTGATTTAACCGTTGACCATCTCAAAGTAATGAAAATAATTTCTTCTATAAAAAATATATAAATATTAAAATATTTGTGTATGATGTATCCTCTTCAAATAGAAGATGATACAATTTTTAAAAAGTACAACAAACATTTCACTCACTGTCTTTCCATTTCACTTTGTCATATTCAATACGTATATTTATGTATGATGTAAATTTATGTATGTATGTATGTATATGTATACGCGCGCGCGCGCGCGCGTGTGTGTGTGTGTGTGTGTGTGTGTGTGTGTGTGTGTGTGTGTGTGTGTGTGTGTGTGTGTGTGTGTGTGTGTGTGTGTGTGTGTGTGTGTGTGTGTGTTTGTACATAAAAGAGTATCCTCTTCAAATAAAAGATGATACAATTTTTAAAAAGTATGACAAATGTTTCACTCATTGTCTTTCTATTTCACTTTGTCATATTCAATACATAAATATGTATGTGTGTGTGTGTGTACACACACACACACACATCAAAATTGAGTGTGTTTGTACAAAAGATAGATCTTAAAATTATGTATACATCAATGCAGCCATCCTCAAAACTATGTCAAGGCTTGCCCTATCTCTCAGATGGAGTGTCTAATCTCAATCTCAGCTCATCATGTTGTGGTATGCCTCGTGGAGGACCCATCACGCAATGTGAAACTTATCCCATATATATTTCTAACTCTATAGGTCGTACTAATCTCCCTGACATACACTGCCTAAAAGGAGAAGTTATTTTGATATGTTTTTAACTTGAAAGGGTTATTTAAAGTGAAATCATGTGTACAATGCAATCTTGTGTGTGTGCCATTTTTATTATTATATTAGTTTAATGATTTTTTTATCATTGACTCTCTCATTTTAGTTTATCAGGTCTATTTTTATCTGCAGTAGAAGGACACCATAGATACCAGTCTCTTTCATTTGGCCTCTATAGTGGGAAACACATGTGGCTGAAGTAAATTCATGACCTCCAAGTCCTTTACCAACGCACTATTATTCTCCAAATTCACAAAGTGTTTAATGATTATTTTCACCATAATCTTATGATAAAGGAAATTCAATATATTCAATACAAACATTAATGCCACCTTTGAATTCACATCGCATATTTCCTACTTAGATTGCCTAGCCTAAATAACATAGATGATTTTAAACCATTCCTCTATTACAGGAGACATAATCCACCTCTTGCTTTGCTATATAGAGAAAAAAAACTTGGAAGTAACTGTGAACTAGATGAGATCATTATAGCCAAGAGGTCAAGAAGGGAAATGCAGACAAAATAATGCTAAGACTATGACATGTTGTTTATAACTCCTAACACAATTCGTGATTAATGCCAAAAAAACACACCTCCCCAATCACCAATTATGATTAAGTTGAACTTTTCCACGAATCTAAATTTTCCGCTATGGGAAGAACAAATAAGTTTCATTATTACAAGCAATGTTAAATTTCTATGATTTGTCACCATTTTAATTAAAATGAATCCTATTAGATTTTTGAATGAAAATTCAAGATGGGATGTTGGTGGGGAAGTCCCCCAACCAACAATATTTTAGACCATTACATCTACCAATGATATTGTCAAGTATAAAATCGCTCTCTTGATTAACTCCAATATTAGTAAAACAAATTGCCATACTATTTTCCTCTTGATAGCAATGACAAGTTAAAAAGGAATTAAATCTTTGGAGAAATACCAAGCCTGTTTGAGGATTTTTTCTAATTTCCATCATTGTGAACCTTAATTCCAAATTGCTCTGTAAATTAACATAAATTCCCATTTAATAATCAATTTATCAATAGCACAATGCATTGCCAATTAAAGGTCCAACCCCAAGGCTTATTCATTATTTGAATCATCCATAAATTTTAGAGATGTGCATCTTATGAAGGAATCATAACTATTTCAGATGACACTCTTAGCCTTGGAAGTGCCTGGATTGCCTTTGGAAACACCATCAAAGTCTAATTTTAAAAAAGTGAAAATGAGCCTTCCCATCATGTTTTTTCATGGTACATTGAATCTGATTTAGCTTAATTTTAAATAATTAAATATTCATGGTGCATTTTAGTGTAAATTTTATTCTCTATATTATAACTACTTATTAAAGTGTAACCTCACATGTACTTGTGGGGTTTAAATGTGATTAAGTTGTCTTTGAGGTTAGGAATAAAACAATAAATTATGTTGATTATTCATGATTTAATATAAATTAATATTTAAAATTACTAAATATGTAAATGATTTAACCATTGACCATCTCAATGTAATGACAATAATGTCTTCTATAAAAAATATATAAATATTAAAATAGCTTTGTACGATGTATCCTCTTCAAATAAAATATGATATGATTTTTAAAAAGTACAACAAACGTTTCACTCACTATCTTTCCATTTCACTTTGTCATATTCAAATACATTAATTTATATACACACACACACACACACACACACACACACACACACACACACACACACACACACACACACACACACACACACACACACACACACACACATATGTATATATGTATATATCTATATGTGTGTGTATATATACATATACATATGTATGTGTGTGTGTGTGTGTGTATCTATGTGTGTGTGTGTGTGTGTGTGTGTGTGTGTGTGTGTGTGTGTGTGTGTGTGTGTGTGTGTGTATACATATGTATGTATATATGTGTGTGTGTGTGTGTGTGTGTGTGTGTGTGTGTGTGTGTATGCTTAATTTTGATGTGTGTGTGTGTGTGTGTGTGTGTGTGTGTGTGTGTGTGTGAGACACACACACACACACACACAATTAAATTTGGAGTGATTTATTTATTTATTAGAAAAGTATGTTCACATACAATTCAATAAATATATTGTATTTGATACTAATTATTATAAAGAATGATATATTTTTTTATTTATACTGTGAATTTTTTATGTTCTGATTATACAATGATTTATTTTTATATATTTAAAAATCATCATTTTCAGTGTGCATTAAATATATTTTAACTTAATTATAAATAATTAAATATTTATATTACATTTTCGTGTAAATTTTATTCTATATATTATAATTACTTACTAAAAGGGAACCCCTCGCATGTATTTGTGGGGATTATATGAGATTAAGTTGTCTTTGAAGTTTGGAATAAAACAATATATTTATGTTGACTATTCACAATTTAAGTATTAAATATGTAAATGATTTAACTCTTGACTCTTTCAAAACATAATGACAATAATATTTTTTATAAAAAATATGTAAATATTAAAATAGCTTTGTACAATGTATCCCCTTCAAATAAAAGATGATACGATTTTCAAAAATTAAGACAAATGTTTCACTAACTGTGACAAATATTTCACTAACTGTATATTTCCATTTCACTTTGTCATATTTAATACATGAAGATTTGGGTATTCTGATGATAAAAACTAAATTCTTTGCTTTAAGATGAAAGCAACAAAGATGACAATTATGCCACCAAAACTTCTAAAGAGGGTGAACTACTAACCCACTTAAAAGCAAATTGCCAATGGGAAGTTATGATGCTACTGGTCTTTATGCTCTCATAGTATAATATCTCTTAATGCCGATGTTTTCGCTGGACTATGATATTTGTGTCACCGTGCTATAGCTTAGAGAGGAAAAATAATAATAAATATAACTGTCAATCTTTCAGGTGGGCCTCTTTACAATCAAACCTCTTTACACATATAGTTGCAATTAACCTTGTTGAAGATCAGTGGTTTCTATTCTACTTTATAAAGAAGATTTAAATACATGTATTGTAATGTGTTTGGCTTTTTGTTAACTTCTTGGAAGCTCTTTTATAGATAAAATTTCAATGATGGTATTTTGGTGAACTCGGTTTATTTGATTGTGAAATTTTAATTTTTATTTTTACTATAATTTTAAATATTATTTTAAAGTTAATATTAAAATAAAAATAAAATTTTCTCTTAAATAGATTGTATTTAATTAGTTGGTACAAATGATAGTAAAATACATAGTCACATAATACCAAAAACAAATATCAATAATAAAAACATAAACTAATAGATTTAAAGTCTATTGTATCCTTAACAATACACTGAACTTTAATAGTATGTGAAGATATCAGAAGCAACAAATTAGGTGAGTAGTAAATAATGAGCATAGTCCTCTTACTGAATGTATTTATGTTCTATGGAGTCTAGAGAATGCATCTAATTCGGAGTATTAAATGTGAGATGTTGCAGTGTGTACAAGTAAATCATATGCATGCAATCACTTCATTAATACACTTGAAGGAAAAACAAGATTTACACCTAGGTCCTGAATCAACAATTCTTCCCTATTTCTTTATATTTACACCACTTGATATGAAAATGACATCAAAACCATATAATCTATTCCATTGTCAATATTTCAAAGCCCACAACTTTCTGAAATATTTTCTTTTTAACTATTTTCTTGTAAGGCTTTTATTTTATGTCATTTTTGGTGAATTTGTTTGTGTATAGTTAATTTAGTTTAAATTGAATCATATGAATATTTTAGTTGATTTTTGAAGTTTCAATTTTTATTTGTAATTTTATAAAATAATGTTAATTCATTTTTTAATATTTTTTGGTTTTATTGTTTGGATTGAATTTTACATCCTTAACATCAACTTTTAAAGCATGAATCCTTATCTCCAACATCTTGAAATAGCTTTTATCATATCTTTTTAAGTTTTTAGTCCCACTCTTTAGACTAAATAGTGTCTCTCATCTCATTTCGAGGATGAACCTATTTTATCCTTTCTGTTCTTTTCAATTTTAATTGTTAGAAGTCAATATGTGTGTCAATATTTTATAATCTACATATAAAGTCTATTATAAATAGAAAGGTGTTGTAGGTCATTTGCGACACATAGGTATTATCAATTATGTAGTTAACATTTTACTATTAAATAATTTTGGCATGTATTTTGAAGTTGTTTCTTAATTACTTTTTTTCAACATCTTTATTACTACTCTAAGCCTTGATAAATCGACATCTATTGAACATAGGGCCCAAAATCCACTTTGTTTTCCTTAATATTGTATGACATAAAATAATAATATATTGTAGGGACATAGGGGTTGTACTGCAAGTACATAGGGTTTACAACGAAGATACATAAGGGTCGCAACATGATATGTGAGGGTAAGGAAATGAAGGGTTAAACCAAGAGAATAAAACCCAAAAGTTTGATTTCAAAGTTAGACACTTAATCTGGATTGTAAAGTTTTTTGTAGTTACTATCCAAATCAAAGTGTGTGATCTTGGTAATTTTCTCCAATCATATCCAAATTTATGGGTTGTGGTCATTTTAATTTCAATTATACTTTTCCCATGTTACATTTTTGTAACAAAACTTTTACAATGTTATACACAAAGGTGACATCTCTTAATATGTGTATTTAATGTATTGTTATTCCAATTATTAATTAGGCAAGGCATTCTTGATGTATTGTAATACTCTTCTCTTATTCATGAAATTTATGGGTCCCTCATTTTTCATACAAACATATAAAACAAGATACATTTAAAGACAACCAAGTACATCAAAATCAGAGGTAGACATCCCAAGCTACAATTAGAATGGAATGGAATCCTTTTAAGGTCCACAATACTAAGTGCATTGGTTATGGTCTGCAAGGTAGCATAAAAGATATGAGACCACCTCGTACTCCTAATATGCATGAGGCACCTAACCGTGCTTTAAATATGAGGTGCACATACCTTATCCCTCAATGGATTTGAACTTGTGACCTCCTTTTCAAGAACACAAGTTCTTCACAATTAATCTAACTACCATCCAAGGTAACTAAAGACACACAGATTAAAAACAATCCATAGACCAAAAAAAGAAAGCTTGTCCCAACAACTAGAGCCTACTATCCACCAAAAACATCCATACATAAATTGTCCACCATATCACGAAAAACCCCAAACCCCTCTCATAACAAAACATAAGGATGAATCAAAATAATACTAAAGGATTGGTCAAACCAGAGAACCCTAACACTATCTTAACAGAGGAACCCATGAAGATACTTCTCGGGAATAGAGTGTAATGTTTAATGCAACCAACCTATCTAACACACAAGCCACTTTTATCATTGCATATGCTTTATTTTTTATCCATCAATGGAGACACAGGTACATCAAACATTGGATATCTAAAATTTTGATGCTTGGAAAAACTTCAACTAATAAAACCTGTCTAGAAAAAACAAAACCCTAAATTCGATCCAAAAAATTGACTTAGAGTGACAAACATTTCCTCTAGTTTATGGAAGGACATCATAGATATCAATCCTTTGTAGTTGACCCTTGTAGTAGGAAATACATGTTACTGAATTAAATTCATGACCTCTAAATCCTTTTCCAACCCACATTTGTGTTCCATTTTCACTAAGAGCTTAATTATTGCTTGCACCAAAATATTATGCGAGAGGAAATTTAAGTGATTCAAAGCAAACATTGACACCATCTCTGAATTCACATGTCTCTCTTGTCCATCTTCATATAGTACACCCCAAGCACTACCCTTGTTGCCTACAAAGATTGCCCAAAGTAAATAAAAAGATGATTTTCAGTTGCTCCTCTATTATGGGTGTCATGAAAGTCATGCCTGCTTGGCTATATAGATTAAAAACCTCAAAATCAACTCCAAACTAGATAACATTGTTGTAGTAAAGATGGCGATAAATGAAATGTAGACAAATAATGCCAAGAGATGATACCTTGTTTGCAATCCCCAACACAATTCCCTTTAATGCCTAAAAAACACACTTCCCCAATAACCAATTATGATTGCATTGAAGTCTTCCACACTTCTAGAGCCGATGGTGTGGGAAGAGTGGATAAGTTTCATTATTACAAGTGACCCCAAATTTCCATGATTTGTCCCTCGTTGAATCGAAATGAATCTTAATAGATTTTTTAGTGGAAATCCAAGTTAGAATTTTGGGTGGGAAAGTCCCTCATCCAAAAATCCCTTAAACCATTCCATCTATTGAGTATATTATCGAGTATCAAATCACTCTCTTAATCGACTCCACCATTAGCTAAATAATCTGTCTTATTGTTTGCCTCTATATAAAAATGTCATGCTAGATATTTTTAAATCTCTACAGCAATTGCCAAGCTTGTATGAATATGTTTTTGAGTTCTAACACTGTGAACCTTGAATAAAAATTTCCCTATAAATTACCATAAAATCCCCTTTAATAATCAATTTGGCAATACCACAATGCGTTGTCAATTGAAGACCCAACACCAAGACTTGAGCTTTAGTTTCATTATTTAAACCATCTATAAAAATAAAAAAATATATGTTTTATGAAATCTCAAAGAACACACCCAACCCTAGAAGCGCCTAGAGTAAAAAAAACTTACAAAAAGAAGCCTTCCCATCATATTTTTTCAGTCTATATTAAATATGTTTAAACTTAATTATAAATAATTAAATATTTATATTACGTTTTAATATAAAAAATATATATATCTATATTACATTTATGAAAATTATCACAAATTAAATTGAAGAATAAAATAATATATTTATATTGACTATCTAAGATGAATTCAATGTACCCACAATATAACATCTTACATAAATATAAAATATTAGTAAATATTAAAATAAATTTATACAATATATCTTCTAAAATTAAAAGATGATGCCATTAAAACAAATGTTTCACTAGCTCTGCCTTTCCTTATTACTTTGTCATATTCAATAAATAAAGATTTCGGTATTCTGATCATAACAACCAAGTTATTTGCTTTAAGATGAAAGCAACAGAGATGACACAATTATGCCACCAAAACTTCTAAAGAAGGTGAACTACTGACCCACCTAAAGCAAATTGGCAATGGGAGATTCTGATGCTACTGCTCTTTATGCTCTCATAATATAATCTCTCCTAATGCCAATGTTTTCCCTGAACCATGATATTCGTGTCACGTCAAATTAAAGAGTAGTTATTTAAAATTTCCAGTTAAGTAACAGAACATCCTTCAAACTCTTATCATGATGAAGAAATCGCCGTGCTATAGCTTAGAGAGGGAAAAAAAAAATATGCCTGTCAATAGTTGCAGTTAACCGAGGTATAGTTAAAGAAGAGTGGACCCCAATCCCTCTACTGGTCCATACCATAGCTTTCAACTTTATAATGAAGAACCATGGTTTTTCTTCAAAGAAAGAATTCCATTTCTCTATTTAAATAGATTCCACATATGTATTGCCATGAGTTTTACTTTCTTAATAATTTTGAAACTTCTATAGATTAAACTTTACTTTTAAGAGGGAATGATTTTGAAACTTTAGTGTTTTGGTTATAATTTTAAGTATTATTTTAAAATTAATATTAAAATACTTTTAAAATATATTTTTAAATTAATTATTAATATATATATGAATCAAGATTTATGGAGTGATTTTGAATTAAAAATTAAGTATGGAAGAATATTTATCCCAAATATTTATATATATATATATATATATATATACATTCTTAAATAATAATATAACCGATCTTTAACAATACACTCAACTTTTATAGTACGTGCAGATATCAGAAGCAGCAAATTAGGTGTGATTGAGAGAAGTAAATAATGAACATAGTCCTCTTACTGGACTGGAGAATGCAATGTGTTAAATGTGGAATGTTGCAGTATACTTTCATATGCATATTTTTGGTCTATTAATTCACTTGAAAGAAACAAGTTTTACACATGAGTCCTGACTCAACAATTCTTCTTTCCTATTTCTTATTTCTTAGATTTACACTACTTGAGATGATAATGACGTCCAAACCATATATTCTATTTAATTGCCTTGGCCCATACCTAGTCATCAATCTTTAAAAGCTCACAATTTTCCGAAATATCTTCATTCTAATTTATTTTTTTGTATGACTTTTATTTTATGCACTTTATTGAATTTATTTGTTTAATTAATTTTTGGTTTAAATTGAATAACATGGATTTTTTTTGGTTTTTAGGTTTCAATTTTTATTTTCAATATTATAAAATAATATTTATTTATTTTTTAATATTTTTAGTTTTATTATTTAGATTGAATTTTATATTTTGGAAGAGTTCCAAAGTACGAATTCTCATCTCCAATATTTTAAGATAGTTTTTATATTATTATTTTAAGCTTCTAGTCCCATTCACTGGATTAGATGATGTCTCTTGTCACATTTTCACGGTGGATCCATTTTTTCCTTTCCACTCTTTCTATTTCTAGTTGCTAAAAGTCAACATACACATAATTATTATAAAATTTGAATACAAACTCTATTACAAATATATAATAGTTGTAGGTCATTTGGGACACAAGTATTATCTATTATATAGTTCACATTTTATTATAAATCAAGTGGTCAAAAGGAGCTAGCTTAGCCACCAAGGTGAGTGGCTCACAGAGAAAAAAATTAAGACACAAATGCCAAACCTGATGATTAATATTGATGCAATGGGTACCATTTCTTCTCAAGGAGGGACGAATGATTCATGCAATAATTCAAGTGATAATTTGGGTGACAGTTCTACCCTAATTGATAACAAAACTTCTGGGAGCCATAACTTTTGCACCGTAGCTCCAATTGACTCACCGTTTGAACTGTTAAAAAGCTAAGAATGAGAAAAATGTGGTGAGATGGCATGAATCTATACTCAATGGATTTTTACCCCCAAAATCCCAATGGAAGTGCCCCAAATTTCAATTTTAGTAGTGGTCTAAAAATAGTAAGTTTCTAAAAATAGTAATTCCTCGAGTTCTGTATTGTTTTAAATCATGGAAGTCAAACCACTTAATCTCCATAAATATTGGTGACCTTCTACATCCTCCTCCTTGATTTCCAAGTGTGTATAAATGAATATGTAACCTAAAAGGAAAATCAGACATCTCTTATCAGAGATAAGCATATAGTGGTATTGTAATTTTGAGTAATAAAATCTCTTCTCAAAGAATTCATTGTTACTATGTTATTTTTATGTTCTTGAAATATCTATCAATCAAAAATTATACATTTTGGATTAGTGGTATTAGAGTGGTTTGTCTTGAGAGTGTATGATCCCAAGGACGGGGTCAGGCTACAAGAAGCTTGGGTGGAAAATAACAGAGCTTCCAAACTATCCACCTATTATTCACTCCAAACAACTTCAAATGGTAGACAACACTGAGACATCCAATTCTTGCAAGGAAATGGTGAATGAAGCCTTCCAATAGCAATAAGCCTAGATTTTTCAATAATTTTCTCAAATTCTCCAACAAATCCTGATGGGAAATTTTGGATCCTTATCTGCACTTCCTAGCTCCTCATCCATGGAACATCCTTTCAGTACACCAACACCCTTCAAGGTTCAGGTGAATTTTGATATTCCTACATTTGAAGTCAAAATCAATGCTGATGCAGTAGAAAATTGGTTGGATCAATTATCTTCCTACTTCTCTGTAAATAAATTCATTGATGGAGAGAGAGAGAGAGAGAGAGAGAGAGAGAGAGAGAGAAATCTTGAACTAGCAAACAAAGTCTAATACCATCAAAAACATCCATACATAAATTGCATACCCATATTACAAAAACTCCCAAACCCTCTCATAATAGAACACACGGATGAATTAGAGTAAGACCAAAGGAATGGTCGAACCAAAAGACCCTAACACCATCCTAGTAGAGGGACCTACCAAGACACTTCACGGACCTAGAATCGAAATGTTTAATGTAACCAACCTATCCAACACACGAGCCACCTTCATCACTACCTAGGTATGTTACTTTTTTATCCATCAATGAAGACACAAGTACCATTGGACAACAAAGATATAAAATGTTGATCCTTAGAAAAACATTAACTGATAAAACTCTAAAGTAATTTCAAAAAATTAACGAGTGAAAAAAAACCATTCCTCTAGCTCATGGAAGGACACCATAATTACCATTCCCTTGCATTCAATCCATGTAGTGGGCAACACATGTCATTGAAGTAAATTTGTGACCTCTAAAGCCTTTGCCAACCCACACTTGTGTTCCCTTTTCATTAAGTGCTTAATGATTGCTTGCACCACAATATTGTGTGGGAGGAAATTCAAGAGATTCAAAGACAAACATTAACACCACCTCTAAATTCACATGACTCTGCTTGTCCATCTCTATATAGTTCACCCCAAGGACTAACTTTATTGCTTGCAAAGATTGCCCAGACAAAATAACAAATATGATTTGCAACCACTCCTCTCTTATAGTTTCCCTAAAAGCAAAGCCTTGCATGGTTCTATAGAGAAAAAAACATTGGAATCAACTATGAACTAAACAACTTTATTGCATCTAAGAGGACAAGAAAGGAAATTCAAACAAAATAATGCCAAGAATATGATGCCTTTGCTTGCAACCCCCATCACAATCCCCTTCTAATGCCTAAAAAATTCCAAGCACATCTCCAGCTTCAAGTCCTAGTTCTTTAAGGAAGATAAGAAGCTTTAGTGAAATTTATCAATGTACAAGAATCCAAACAAATGAAGAATTTCCAAGAGGTGAGATAGTAAATTATGATTTAATTACATAAGATGTTTTTGAATCATCATGTTTTGCAGATGCATGTACTAATGATGTTTAGGTGCAAACAATGCAAGAAGAAATGGATTCCATTCATAAAAATGATACTTGGAAACTTATAGAACTTCCACATGACAAGAAATGTATTGTACTAAATGGGTCTACAAGACTAAGTACAATAGTGATGGTAGTGTTGAAAGACACAAGGCACATTTAGTTACAAAATGTTTCACTCAAAGAAATGGCATAGATTATGAAGAGACATTTTCACCAGTTACAAGATAAGAGACCATTATAATGATGATTTCATTAGCAACTCAAAAGAAATGGAGCATACATCATATGGATGTGAAAAGTGCCTTCTTGAATGGGTACTTGGAAGAGGAAATCTATGTACAACAACCATAAGGTTTTTTAGTATAAGGTAAAGAACACAAAGTCTACAAATTAAAAAAGGCTTTCTATGGCCTCAAAAAAGCTCCCAGAGCATGTTATGCAAGGATTGATGGATATTTTAAGTAAAATGGATTCAAAAGAAAAAAAAGTGAGTCTACTCTATACTACAAGAAATAAGGTAATGATATCTTTATTATAAGTCTGTATGTTGATGATTTGTTGTTTATTATTTTGAAATGAAAGATTTAGGTCTCATGGAATAATTTTTAGGGATGGAGATTCATCAAAATAAAGATGACATCTTCATTTGTCAAACAAAATATGTAAATGATATGCTGAATAAATTCAATATGGTTGATTGTAAACCAGTCTCCACTCTAACTGCTCCTGGAATTATGCTATGTAGAGAAGATGGTGCCGAAAGAGTTGATGAAATAACTTACAAAAGTATTGTTGGAAGCTTAATGTTTCTAACTCACACAAGACCAAATATTACTTATTCAATTTCTCTTGTATCAAGATATATGTTTGAGCCATTTGAAATTCATGTGAAGGCATCCAAAATGATTTTGAAGTATGTAAAATGTACTATTGGCTTTGGTATTCATTATTATACAATTAAAAAGTTTTACCTATTTAGATTAATTTTTTTGGATAGATTTTAGGTTTGGCGGGACCCTGCCTAGATTAGTTTTGATTGGAGCTATGAACTAGATATGGGGCACAAACAAGGGGCCCAGTCTCTGAGAACCATTAAATCAAGATAAACACTGACCACTAACCACTGAAACCACTAAGTCAACTCAAATGGCCACATTTGGCATATAAACGCCCTATGAGATTTGAACCTGGGTGGGGCTAAGCATAACCAACCTATTTAACCACCCTTCTACATCTTATTGGTAACTGAGTTTAGAGTAATTACACTCATGTAATTGCTTTAAAATATTTTAATATGCAGCTAAACTATTTTTAGAACATTAAAACCTTAGAAAGGCTTAATTAAGTTTAATTAATTTTTATGCAAGATATTTTTTATTTTTATTATTTAGTTAAATTTAAATTGATTGATTTATTTATTAAAAAGCATGTTCACATGCAATGCAATAAATACATTATATTTGATATTTATTATTATGGAGAATGATTCAAATAATTTGAATAAATAATTTTGTTTTGATTGTTCTTATTTTTTCTGAATATATTGTGAGTTTCATATATTCTGATTATATAAGGTTGATTTTTATATATTTAAAAATCATCATTTTCAGTGTACATTGAATCTATTTTAACTTAATTATAAATAATTCAATATTTATATTGCATTTCAGTATAAATTTTATTCTTTATATTCTAATTACTTATTAAAGTGGAACCCTCACATATATTTGTAATGATTATATGAGATTAAGTTGTTTTTGAAGTTAAGAATAAATAGTATATTTATGTTGATTGTTCACGATTTAATATAAATTAATATAAAAAAGTATTTAATATGCAATGACTATATTATCTTCAATAATATCTTCTCTCTCTCTCTCTCTCTCTCTCTCTCTCTCTCTCTCTCTCTCTCTCTCTCTCTATATATATATATATATATATATATATATATATATATATATATATATATATAGCTTTTTATGATGTATCCTCTTCAAATAAAAGATGATACTATTTTCAAAAATTATGAAAAATGTTTTGCTAGCTGTGACAAATATTTCATTAACTGTATCTTTCCATTTCAATTTGTCATATTCAATATATGAAGATTTGGGTATTCTGATCATAACAACCAACTTCTTTGCTTTAAGATTAAAGCAACAGAAATGACAATCATACCACCAAAACTTCTAAAAGAGGGTGAATTACTGACCCAGTTAAAGCAAATTGCCAATGGGAGGTTTTGATGCTACTGGTCTTTATGCTCTCATAATATAATATCTCTTAATGCCAATGTTTTCCCTAGACTATAATAAATAAATATGTCTGTCAATCTTTTAGGTGGGCCTCTTTACAGTGAGACCTCTTTATACATATAGTTGCAATTAACCTTGTTGAAGAATAGTGGTTTCTATTCTACTTTATAAAGAAGATTTAAATAGATGTATTGTCATCTGTTTTATTTTATTATTGATATTTGTTTTTGATATTATCTGACTATGTATTTTACAATCATTTTTACAATAGATTTAAAGTCTATTGTATCCTTAACAATACACTGAACTTTAATAGTATGTGCAGATATCAGAAGTAGCAAATTAGACGAGCAGTAAATAATGAGCATAGTGCTCTTGCTGATTGTATTTATGTTTTATCTAGTCTAGAGAATGTGTTTAATTCAGAGTATTAAATGTGAGATGTTGCAATGTGTATAAGTAAATCATATGCATGTAATCACTCCATTAATACACTTAAGGAAACAAGTTTTACACCTCAGACCTAACTCAACAATTCTTCCTTCTCTTCTTCCCTATTTTTTTATATTTACACCGCTTGAGATGACAATGACATCCAAACCAACCATATAATTTATTCCATTGTCAATATTAGAAAGCCGCAACTTTCTGAAATATCTTCCTTTTAACTATTTTTTTGTAAGACACTAATTTTTTGTCCCTTTTTTGTGAATGTGTTTATGTATAATTAATTTAGTTTAAATCGAGTCATATGAATATTTTTGTTGATTTTTGAAGTCTCAATTTTTAATTTTAATTTTATAAAATCATGTTAATTTAATTTTTTATATTTTTTGATTTTATTATTTAAATTAAATTTTACATCATGAATTTTTATCTTCAACATCTTGAGATAGTTCCCATCATATTTTTTTTTATTTTCTAGTCCCACTCTTTGGACCAAATAGTGTATCTCATCTCATTTTGAGGATGAACCCATTTTCTCCTTTTACTCTTTCCAATTTTAATTGTTAGAAGTCAATGTGTGTGTCAATATTTCATAATTTGGATACAAATTCTATTACAAATAGAAAGATGTTGTAGGTCATATGCGACACACAAGCATTATCAATTACATAGTTTACTTTTTACTATAAAACAATTTTGGCATGTATTTTGAATTTCTTTCCTATTTACTTTTTTTCAACGTCTTTATTTATAATCTAAGCCCTGATAAATCGACATCTATTAAACACAAGGCTCAGAATCCACTATGTTTTCCTTAATATTTTAGGACATAAAATAATAATATATTGTAGGGACATAGGGGTTGTAATGCAAGTACATAAGGTTCACAATGAAGGTACACAAGGATCATAACATTATATGTGAGGGTAAGGAAATGAAGGGTGAAACCAAGAGAATAAAACCCAAAAGTTTGATTTCAATGTTAGACACTTAATATGGATTATAATTTTTTGTCTAGTTACTATCCAAATCAAAGTTTGCAGTCTTGGTAATTGTCTCTAATCATATCCAAATTTATGGGTTATAGTCATTTTAATTTCAATTGTACTTTTCCTAGGTCATATTTTTGCATAAAACTTCTACAATGTTATACACAAATGCAACATATATTTTGTGTATTTAATGTATTATTGTTCCAATTATTAATTAGGCAAGGCATTCTTGATGCATTGTTCATGTATTGTAGTACTCTTTTCTTATTCATGAAATATATGAGTCCCTCACCCTTCATACACACATATCAAACAAGATACATGTAAAGACAACCAAGTACATCAAAATCAAAGGTCAACACCCCAAGCTACAATTAGAATGGAATGGAATGCTTTTAAGGTCCACAATACTAGGTGCCTTGGATATGGTCTTCAAGGTAGCATAATATATATGAGACCACCTAGTACTCCTAATATGCATGAGGCACCTAACAATACTTCAAATATGAGGTTTACATACCTTGCCCCTTGCAGGATTTGAACTTGTGACCTCCCTTTCAAGAACACAAGTTCTTCACCATTAATCTAACTACCATCCAAGGTAACTAAAGATACACAAACTAAAAATAATCCATAGACCAAAAAAATAAAGCTTGACCCAACAACCAAAGCCTACTATCCACCAAAAAGCATCCATATATAAATTACTCACCCATATTTCAAAAACCCCCAAACCCCTCTCATAACGGAACAATAGGATGAATCAAAATAATACCAAAGGATTGGTCGAACCAGAGGACCTATCTTAGCAGAGGGACCCATCAAGACACTTATTGGGCATAGAGTGGCAATGTTTAATGCAACCAACCTATCTAACACACAATCCACTTTTATCATTGCATATTCTTTATTTTTTATCCATCAATGGAGACATGGGTACATCAAACAATGGATATCTAAAATTTTGATGCTTGGAAAAACTTTAACTGATAAAACCTAGGTAGGAAAAAGAAAACCCTAAAGTTGATCCAAAAATTTGACTTAGAGTGACAAACTTTCCTCTAGTTACGGAAGGACATCATAGATACCAATACTTTGTAGTTGACCCTTGTAGTGGGCAATACATGTTGTTGAAGTAAATTCATGACCTCTAAAGCCTTTGCCAACCCACACTTGTGTTCCATTTTCACTCAGAGTTTAATGATTGCTTGCACCAAAATATTATGTGAGAGGAAATTTAAGTGATTCAAGGCAAACATTGACACCACCTCTGAATTCACATGTCTTCTCTTATCCATCTCCATATAGTCCACCCCAAGTACTGCCCTTGTTGTCTACAAAGATTGCCCAGAGTAAATAACAAAGATGATTTTCAGTCACTCCTCTAGTATGGGTGTCATGAAAGTCATGCCCTGCTTGACTATATAGAGAAAAAAGCTCATAATCAACTCTGAACTAGATAACATTGTTGTAGTGAAGAGGGTGAAAAATGAAATGTAGACAAATAATGCCAAGAGATGATGCCTTGTTTGCAATCCCCAACACAATTCCCTTTTAATGCCTTAAAAACACACCTCCCCAATAACCAACTATGATTGCATTGAATTCTTCCATGATTCTAGAGGCAATGGTGTGGGAAGAGTAGATAAGATTCATTATTACAAGTGACCCCAAATTTCCATGATTTGTCCCTAGTTGAATCGAAATGAATCCTAATAGATTTTTAGTGGAAATCCAAGTTAAAATTTTGGATGGGAAAGTCCCTCATCCAAAAATCCCTTAAACCATTCCATCTATTGCTTATATTATCGAGTGTCAAATCACTCTCTTGATCGACTCCACCATTAGCTAAACAATCTGTCATATTGTTCGCTTCTTGATATCAATGCCGAGTTGGATATTGTTGAATCTCTAGAGCAATTGCCAAGCTTGTATGAATATGTTTTCGAGTTTCTAACACTGTGAACCTTGATTAAAAATTTCCCTATAAATTACTATAAAATCCCCTTCAATAATTAATTTGACAATACCACAATGCGTTATCAATTAAAGACTCAACACCAAAGCTTGAGAATTAGTTTCATTATTTAAACCATCTATAAACTTTAAAAAATGTATGTCCTATGAAAGAGTTGGATTAACCTCAAAGGAGACACTCAACTCGAAAAACGTCGAAATTCAAAAAACCAAAAAAAATGAACCTTACCGCCATATTTTTCAATCTACATTAAATATGTTTAAATTTAATTATAAATAATTAAATATTTATGTTACATTTTAATTTAAATTTATTTATTTATATTAAATGTATAAAAATAATCACAAATTTAATTGAAAAATAAAATAATATATCTATATTGACTATTCAAAATTAATTCAACTTACCGACAATATGGTGTCTTACATGAGTGAATATTAAAATATCTTTGTACAATGAATCCCCTACATATAAAAGATGATGCCATTAAAACAAATGTTTTAGTAGCTGTCTCTTTCCATTTCACTTTGTCATAGTCAATAAGTAAAGATTTGGGTATTCTGATTATGACAACCAAGTTCTTTGTTTTAAAATGAAAGCAACAGATATGACAATTATGCCACCAAAACTTCTAAAGAGGGTGAACTACTGACCCACCGAAATCAAAATCAAATTGGCAATGGGAGACTCTGATGCTACTGCTCTTTATGCTCTCATAATATAATCTCTATTAATGCCAATGTTTTCCCTGGACTATGATATTCGTTTCACGTCAAACTAAAGCGTCGTTATTTAAAATTTCCAGTTAAGTAACAGAACATCATTCAAACTCCTATAATGATGAAGAAATCGCCGTGCTATAGCTTAGAGAGGAAAAATAATAATAAATTTGCCTGTCAATAGTTAACTCCAGTTAACATTGTTCAAGAGCAAACCGAGGTATGGTTAAAGAACAGTGGACCCCAATCCCTCTACCGGTCTATACTATAGCTTTCAACTTTATAAAGAAGAAACATGTTTTTCCTTCAAAGAAAGAATTCCATTTCTCCATTAAAATAGATTTCACATCTGTATTGCCATGTGTTTTACTCTCTTAATAATTTTGAAACTTCTATATTTAAGGGGGTATAATTGTGAAACTTTAGTGTTTTGGCTATAATTTTATGCAATATTTTTAAAATTAATATTAAAATATTTTTAAAATTAAATAAATTATATTTAATTAATAAAGATGATGATAAAATACCTTATTCAACTTTTATAGTACGTGCAGATATCAGAAGCAGCAAATTAGGTGTGATTGAGAGAAGTAAATAACGAACATAGTCCTCTTACTGGACTGGAGAATGCAATGTGTTAAATGTGGAATGTTGCAGTGTACTTTCATATGCATATTTTTGGTCTATTAATTCACTTGAAAGAAACAAGTTTTACACATGAGTCCTGACTGAACAATTCTTCTTTCCTATTTCTTATTTCTTAGATTTACACTACTTGAGATGATAATGACGTCCAAACCATATATTCTATTTAATTGCCTTGGCCCATACCTAGTCATCAATCTTTAAAAGCTCACAATTTTCCGAAATATCTTCATTCTAATTTATTTTTTTGTATGACTTTTATTTTATGCACTTTAGTGAATTTATTTGTTTAATTAATTTTTGGTTTAAATTGAATAACATGGATTTTTTTTTTGTTTTTTAGGTTTCAATTTTTATTTTCAATATTATAAAATAATATTTATTTATTTTTTAATATTTTTAGTTTTATTATTTAGATTGAATTTTATATTTTGGAAGAGTTCCAAAGTACGAATTCTCATCTCCAATATTTTAAGATAGTTTTTATATTATTATTTTAAGCTTCTAGTCCCATTCACTGGATTAGATGATGTCTCTTGTCACATTTTCACGGTGGATCCATTTTTTCCTTTCCACTCTTTCTATTTCTAGTTGCTAAAAGTCAACATACACATAATTATTATAAAATTTGAATACAAACTCTATTACAAATATATAATAGTTGTAGGTCATTTGGGACACAAGTATTATCTATTATATAGTTCGCATTTTATTATAAATCAATTTTGACGTACATTTTGAAGATCTTTCCTCTATACAATTGACTATTTTTTAACATCTTTATTTCCACTATAAGACATTGATAAATGAATGACATCCATCGAACACAAGGCCCAAAATCCACTTTGTTTTCCTTAATAATTTAGGACATAAAATAATAAGATATTGTAGGGACACATGGATTGTAATGCAAGTACATAGTGTTTACAACACATGGATACAAGGGTCACAATGCGAGAATTAAGGGCAAGAAATGAAGGGCGAAACCAAGAGAATAAAACCCAAAAGTTAGATTTCAATGTTAGATACTTAATCTGGGTTATGGTCATTTTAATTTGAATTGCACATTTCCAAGGTCAAATTTTTGCAACAAGTCTTCTACAAAATCATACATAGATGCACCATCTCTTTCTATTTATATTTAATTTATTTTTATTTGAATTATTGATTTGGCTAAACATTATCAATGTATTATACATGTATTGTAATTTTATTTTATTTTATATTTGTAAATGAGGGTTGTAGGGGTCCCTCGCCCTTCATATTAACATATAAAATAAGATACATTCAAAGACAACCATGTGCATTTGGTAGAGAAAAATCCCAAGTTGATATCCCAAGCTACCATTAATATACTTACCATCCAAGGAACTAAAGACATACAAACTAGAAACAATCCATAGAACCCGCCCCCCATCACCTACCCCCCGTCAAAGAGAGAGAGAGAGAGAGAGAGAGAGAGAGAGAGATTGACCCAGCAACCAAAGTCTAATATCCGTCAAAAACATCCATACATAAATTGCATACCCATATTACAAAAACTCCCAAACCCTCTCATAACATAAGGATGAATCAGAGTAAGACCAAAGGAATGGTCAAACCAAAAGACCCTAACACCATCCTAGTAGAGGGACCTACCAAGACACTTCACAGACCTAGAATCGAAATGTTTAATGTAACAAACCTATTTAACACACAAGCCACCTTCATCATTACCTAGGTATGCTAACTTTTTCTCCATCAATGAAGACACAAGTACCATTGGACAACAAAGATCTAAAATGTTGATGCTTAGAAAAACATTAACTGATAAAACTCTAAAGTAATTTCCAAAAATTAACGAGTGAAAAAAAACATTCCTCTAACTCATGGAAGGACACCATAATTACCATTCCCTTGCATTCAATCCATGTAGTGGGCAACACATGTCATTGAAGTAAATTTGTGACCTCTAAAGCCTTTGCGAACCCACACTTGTGTTTCCTTTCCATTAAGTGCTTAATGATTGCTTGCACCACAATCTTGTGTGGGAGGATATTCAAGAGAATCAAGACAAACATTAACACGACCTCTAAATTCACATGACTCCACTTGTCCATCTCTATATAGTTCACCCCAAGGACTAACTTTAATCGCTGAAAAGATTGCCCAGAGAAAATAACAAAGATGATTTGCAACCGCTCCTCTCTTATAGTTTCTCTAAAAGCAAAGCCTTGCATGGTTCTATAGAGGAAAAAACATTGGAATCAACTATGAACTAAACAACTTTGTTGCATCCAAGAGGACAAGAAAGGAAATCCAGACAAAATAATGCCAAGAGTATGATGCCTTGCTTGCAACCCCCATCACAATCCCCTTCTAATGCCTAAAATACACACCTCCCCAATCACCAATTATGATTGCATTGAAGTTTGCCTTAAGTCTAGAGTCGATAGTGTGGGAAGCGCAGATAAGTTTCATTATTACAAACAGCCCTCAATTTCCATGATTTGTTCCCATTTGAATCGAAATGAATCCTAATAGATTTTTGAGAGGAAATCCATGTTGGAATGTTGGAAGGGGAAGTCCCCCATCCAACAATCCCTTAAACCATTCCATCTATCAATAATATTATCGAATATCAAATCGCTCACTTGTTCGACTCCACCATTAACTAAACAATACATCATAATATTTGCCTCTTAATAGCAATGACGAGCAGAATAAAAATTGAATATCTAGAACAATTGCCAAGCTTGTATGAGGATGTTTTTGAGTTTTCAACACCATAAACCTTGACTCAAAATTTCTCTATAAATTACTATAAAGTCCCTTTAATAATCAATTTGGTGATACCACAATGCAGTGTCAATTGAAGGCCCAACATCAAAGCTTGAGCTTTACCTTCATTATTTAAATCATCTATAAATTTAAAAAATGTCTTGTAAAGGAGCCGGAACAGTATTAGAGGACACACCAAAGCCTGCAAGCCCCTGAATTTAAATACCCAGGAGAAGGAGCCTTTCCATCATTTTTTTTCAGTCTACATTGAAGCTGATCTGCAAGAGAACCCATTAACAGGGCATGTACTGTGATAATTAAATTGTAGTTCATCTATTTAAATTATCAAGTTCTTTTATGTAAAATGTTTTTGTTTTTTCAATTAGCTCGTCATTGTAAATCAATGCACAAAATATATATAAAAAATAAATAATCATAGAGAAAGTCATTAACAAACAGAACACTACATGAATCATGATTAATCCAATACATTCTCCAATTATTACTGTGGTTTGTTACCATGCAAAAACATTGAAAAGGAAATCAGTGTATTGAAGCGAACGTTAAACAAATGACAAATTCAGGGCAAATTTTTATTTTTTCTTTCATCGCTTTCCTCTGCACTGGTTGTCATGTAATGCAGCCCTGAAATAGTAATCACATCATACAAAATAACAGAGGAGCTCCATTTTTTTCTCCTAACATTTGTATTACACAACATTTCTGTACAGAAATAAAAGGCAAGTCCCATCTCTCATAAACAGACTAGTTGTAAAAACGTTGGATCTCCACTGAGTGAAGTTTTTTCTATAAGTCATACCATGGCGCAGATATATTAAACATTCTGCAGTCCCTGTCATTATGAATCAATCCTTTATGCTTTGAACTCATATCTTAATATTGCTTTCTTTGAGGAAGATCTGTTTCTGTTACCATATATCTCTATAAATAATTAAAGAATCCCAGTAATAAAACCCATCGGAGTTATACAGGCATTGCCATTGAAGTGTGAAGTTACTTCTGGTGATCAACATACAAGCAGTAAACTCTGATTGCAATGTTGATCAAGCAGCAGAATTTATTAATAAATTTATCTATCTATCCCACATGACCCTTGCATTGGTATTCAGGTCTCCTTTGCTGCCTGCCAGCATTGGAAGGGCAGGGGGCCTTGATGGGAGGAACCAGGCAATTATACTGAATGCAAAGGGAACTAATCAGAGGTAGCTTGGTGGAGGGTTTTATATTGATCTGGGTCAAATAATTATGCTGAAGATACAGAACTTGGATTCGCGCAGAGAGCAGACGATCCACAAACTCCCCAGGCAATGACCCACCGAAACGGTTATTGTTTAGATACAGATTCTGCACAGATGCAAACAATGGGGATATATTTCCACTCAGCATATTGTAACTGAGGTCCACAGTGGGTATGTTAACAGCCCCATTGGGTTGAACAGGACCAGAAAAAGAGTTTCTCTGCAACTGCAGAGAATTCATGTGGAAGCTAAACAGGGAACTGGGGATAATTCCGGTGAATTTATTGAGACTCAGATCAAAATATGTCAACGATTGCAAATGCCCTACATTTTGTATCCCCCCGGTCAACTGGTTGTTGGAAAGGGAGAGATATTTCAGAGAGGAAGGAAAAGAGGGCAGGGTTCCTGAGAGAGAGTTCTTTTTGAGGTCCAGGCGTAACAGCAATGGAGCCCCGCTGAGATCAGGCAGGGTTCCTGTAAGCTTATTGCGGACGAGAATGAGATTTCTCAGCAGGGGAAGCTGGCCTACGCCGTGGGGAATCGATCCCGCGAGCTGGTTGTAACTAAGGTCAAGCGTTTCCAGCTTTTTCAATGCGCTTATACTCTCCGGTATCCTGCCGCTGAGAAAATTCCTGCTGATTCCCAGGAACCGAAGCTCCCTCAACTGCGTGATGGTCTCGGGGATCGAACCCACGACCTGCCCCGGAACAAGGGTGAATTGTACTAGCGAAGTGAGCAGCCCCACAGCGCCGTCTAGTTTGCCTCTCAGTCCAGGCGATCCGGCGGCGGGTTCGCCAAGATTGAGCGCCATTACTCTCTGCGGCTCCGCCGAGCTGCAGCGAACTCCAGGGAAAGTGCAGGGGTCCTTGGAAAAATCCCACGCTGATAAAAACTTGGAGCCGGGCATGTCTTGCAAGCTTTTTTTCATCGACTGGAGCGCCAAAAAATCCAGAGGAGCCAGCAATGCCTCTGTTAGTGGTACCAACAAAACCACCGCCACAACAAACGTTCGAATCCTGCTGGTTCCCATGACCTCCAGCTCCGTGGCGGCGACAACACAAAAAGCTTGCGCTCTATGGATTTGTTTATAGCGAGTTCAACAGACAAACATGCTCGATATGGAGAAACTATAAAATAATGGCGGTCGCTTTTGTAGTGTAAGAAAAACTCAGTTTTGTCTTGGAGCATAAGCTAGCCAGGGTGTAGTAGATTAAGTTAGGTCTATTTTGCTGGAGAGTGAAATCCTCTTTTTTTCTGTTTGCAGCAGTTGAGCTGTCGCCAACTAAATTATAGCTAATATCTTGTGACATTTTACCGCGAACTATCAACCTCACCGCTCCTGTCTGTCTGTCAGTCAGTAGCCCGCTCACTTGACCAGCAGTTTACAGTCATGGGCCCACCGTGGCTGCTGAGTCATCATACACGTGAGCAGGAGGGGCAGGGCATGCGCCTTCAGTGTATAATTCAGGGACCCACCCAGCGGGGTCAGCGACCCAACCTTTTAGCTTTATGCGCAGTCTTCAATAATTGCTTTGTTCCCTGTGGAGTGTAAGATAATTAGGTGGGTGGGGGTAATCATCTTTCTTTTAAGATCGTGTTTTATTATAACTTCCACGTGACGCTTCCTTCTATACAATTTATTATATGCTTTTAGTCTTGGAAGTTTTAACCCCGCGGCAAACCAATGTGGATGGAGTTAGCTGAGAGCCGTGTCATTGATTAGAAGAATGTTGGAGTGGTTGTAGGGATTCAGCGTTGGTTGCTGATAAGTTGAGACCCCTGATTAGTAGGCGCTAAATCTTATATCGAGTAAAAATTAATTTCATTTTTTTTTTTTTTATGTTTACCTGTTATTTTTAGATGTTTACATAATATCTCATTTTAATGTGTGTGTGCATATATACCAAAGTAAAATAATATACTCTGAATAACATTTATACATGGATAAGTTTTTATGATAATAACAGTTTATTATGATTTAGAAAGAGGAATTGAAAACAGTGCATATTATTTTATTAAAGATGTGAGGGCGCTCTTGTGTGAGATCACATGCCTTGAATCTATACAAAATTTTGTATACATTTTAAGTACAATCTTTATTGACCAAAAATTGAGACAAGCAATAATATAAGTACTACAAAAACCAAGGCTAAGAAATACCTTGAAGATATCCCACGATAGGAATAGGTGTTGCATTCTAGGTATGTCTATGAGTAAATAAACTTTGAGTGCTCTCTTCAATAGGAGTGAAAGTCGTGATGAACGACTCGAGTCTAGAGGAAATGAGGGGAATATATGCCCTACTTTTGAGATGTGGGATGCGTAAATATGGGAAGCAATTTACATGTAGAATACATTACGCAAACCTTAAATACAATGTGTAATTCAGACCTAAGAAAATTACATTAATATAACAGTAAAAACAGGGTTAATTATAATAATGGAAAGTATTGAAAAGCTTTAAATTGACAAAGAGAGGGTTTTGAGAAGAATTATTAACTCTATCAAATTTATAGACTTATGGAAGATGAAACTAGGTGCAAAGAGGTCTAGAAATCGATGTGAAGACAATTGTAGTAACTTAAATATGATCATGAATACTTGATCATGTTAATTTTATCCCTTTATATCCTCAATTAACTTTGTGCACTTAATCATTACTCTAGACGATATTTTGTGATTATGTAGCACCTCAATCTTGTATACTTGGCAAACTCAGACCTTAGTTGTTTCTCTTAGTTCTACACTCTCCTTGCTTTTACAAGCCTCACATCTGTTCTATCTTGTGCCCCTTAGCTTGTCTCTTAATCTAACCAGTCTTATATTAATGATACAAACATTCTATCTTGTCTACAATGCTTAAAATGTACTTATCTTACACCTCTATAAGTTATGATCATGTACATATTTTTCTACTCCTTAGACACTGACATCTGGGACAGACAATAGCAACATCATTATTGTCCTGACCTGACCCAAGTGTCTAGTACCCTAAAGTCATCTAATTTGCAAATGAAACATAACCTAATAGTCAACCTAAGTGCTTTAATGCAAGTTATTACTCCAAAAGGATTGATATAAATACAAGATCAACCCTCATCCATTCCTCACCTAGAAAATACCAAAAAGACCAATGCAATTATCAAAAGCACTCTATCAAGCATTCAATTGATCAAAGCTTCCTTATTTTAATACAAGTCATAGATACAACACATCTACAGATCTGAAGTACTAAAAGAGTAGCTCAAGAACTTGATTTGCTAAGTTACAAGCTAGGTCATTGTTGTACTTACTTTACACATATTGCATGATTCACATACAAGCCAACACATAAGAGAGAACTACATCAGTCTGAGGTCCTCTTTAGAGTATTGATTATGTAGGTAATGTCCTTTGATAGCAAGGTCATTGTAGTTAGCTCGACGCTGTATGCCCACTAACCCATTTTTTTCTAAGGTCACATTGAAGATGGAAAGCTAGGGTTTTACCATTTCACAAGGAGCAATAGTCCTTGACTCATATATAAATGTACCAGAGCGAAGGTGAAATGAACCCCAAAAGCATCTAGGTGATCACATCCTATTTATCCATATATTATGTACAGAAAACTATCATCAGACTCAAACAGTAATGTCGATGCAACCGTCCAAGACTGATGCAACTATCTAGATAGCCAAAGGCACTAGATCCATAATTTGACAATTATTCTAGAACTATCTTCCCACCTACTTTTAGCCTATTTCAAATCCAAAACAACATTAGCATCAAAACAAGATAAGTATTATCTTGTTTGTCATTTCTATATCTAGCCTAGTTGTACTTTTTATATTTAGACCATCTCAACATAATAAATTCAGTGTATATTTATATCTAAATTTAGTATTTAATTGACATGCTATAGATTTGATTATCACCCTTGTCCTATTTCATTTCTATATTCTTATCCCTAAGCTTAAAGTGAAATACCCCGACACAAAAATTTCATTTTAGGGTTAAACATTTGGTGGACACAATCGTTGAATATCAAACCCTAGGTCACCTAGGGTTTTCTTATGTTTATATTTTACTGACCCCTAATTGTCATAAAATATGTGCAATATGGATCGATCCCTAGAGTTTATATGTCTCTCCTATCCATTCCTCATTTCAATATTTAGAACATTTTAAAAAGACATGGAGGATTTTATTCCCCTTTCAAAACTAAATGAGAATGATAAATTTCACCCCTTTAACCAGGTTCATGTTATCCCCTCTCCAAAGGGTAAGCTAGATCATACTGATATACAATTTCTAAAGGAACCAATGATATTAAAACAACTAGAAAATAAGCCATGTGAGCTCCCTTTGTTGATCAATATCAAATAACAAAAAGACATAATTATAAATGATTATGACAATAGTGATAGTATTCCTAATACCAATATGGCAGATGAACATTTGAGCAAACTTTGTTTTAATCCACTTGATACCTTGCCACATGATCTATTTATACCTTTAGGACCTAGCACATATCAATTGAATCCAACTCCAGGATGTATAGAACCAAATATAGATAACAACAAGGCAAACTATGTAGCTCAGGTTGTTCATAAGGTATTAACATATGAGGTGCACACAAATGTAAATATGGCATACAAAAAGGTTACAATTACACTATGGTACAATTCCTTATTCATATACAAACACTCAAAACGGTATATCAAAAGTTCAAGAGTAGCCTAGCAAGTTATATGATTACGTTGATAATTATGTTCCTAATGATACTACAAATTTATATGATCCTAACAATATTGATTATGAAAAATATGAATATGATACACTTGATACTCCCATAAATACATCATTTACATTGTTAGAACTAAAAGCAAAAACCTAGTTACCACTTGATCACTACAATCAAGCTTTTTTATACTCATCCAAATTTCATTGCATACAGTGATTACCTTAGTTATCACTACATCAATGTAAAAGATACAACTTAAGTTTGAAAACATCCATATATTCCCAATAAAAAAAATATTTAAAAGTCCAAAAACATTTTCGGCACCTACATGTTCTATTGGCTCCTTGGCATCCATATGATATTTCTATATTGATGGGACCACATACTCAGTTACTTCTACATACACATATGTGTCATATTTATTCTTGGGTGTGATACATGAATACCCAGATACATGATATACTCATATTTCAAATGTTGGGATTTCTATCTACTCATTTGATCTGGGTAACAATTCAGGTGACAGGTCCACTCCAATTGATGATAAAACTTTCAGGAGCCATAACTTTTGCACCGTAGTTCCAATTGACTCACCATTTGAACCATTGGAAATATAATAATGAGGGTAACATCGTGAGATGGCATATATATTTTCTCAATGAAGTTTGACCCTATAAAACTCAATGGAAGTGCCCCAAAGTTTAATTTTAGTAGTGCAGTCTAAAAATAGTAAGTTTCTAAAAATAGTAATTCCTCGAATTCTGTATTGTTGTTAATCGTGGAATTCAGACCACTTAATCTCCCTCGAGATTAGTGACCTTCCACATCCTCCTCACACCTTAAAAACATGTATAAATGGAGATGTAACCTGAAATGGAAATCAAACATCTCTTCTCAGAGATAAGCATGTTTGGGTCTACAAATTTGATCAATAAAACATCTCTTCTCAGAGATAACATTATTTGAATTGTTTTATTCTTGTTTCTTGAATTATCTTTCAACCAAAGCTTTTCAAGTTTTAGATCATCATCATATAGACAATGGAGGCAACCACTTCTTTGATCTTCATACACACATGTTATATGATTTGATGATCACTCTCCATTATCATGCTTGAACTTATATATGTACTTACACATGCCTATTATCCATGATTATATCTTACACATGGTAATTGATATGTTATACACTTGACATAATTTTCTAACACATATTCATGGGCCATTATTATATGTTTATGTTGGTTGCTTATGCTTTAATTTATGCACTTCCTTGAGTGTCTTGTCTTGATTGTTCAAGCATTTGAATATGCTCCTTTTCTTTTAGCCCTTGTGCCTATGTATGTTTTCTTTGACATTCGATCATGCCATTTTTTGAAGTATGGACATATGACTATGTCATCCTTGATTTTATGGACATTTGAATAAGTTATGTCCCTTCGATTGTGTAGCATTTGAACGTGCCCCTTGTTTATGGTCTCTTTGGACCATTGCTTACTAATTTGCTTTTGAGTGTTCTTGTGTGTGCATTTTTTTATTGGTTGAGCTTGTACTATTATTATCTAGATGTTGTCATGATATTTATCATGCATCTTAGGTATATATGTGATCACATTGGTTCTATGTGATTTAATGATACATTTATCCAGACATGTTACTTATATATGCTACATGGTTACATTCATATATTATACAGTTATCTTACGATCTATTACCCTTTTGGGGTGAGGTAAATCCTAGTTCCTATCTTTCCCTCACTTCAAAGGGGGGGAATATTAGTGGGGCATGCTTGGAAAGCATGTTATCCACACTTGGCATAGTTCTTAGATTTAGTAGGGGCATGCTTTGGAAGCATGTTCTCCACACTTAATCAATATTTGGCACTTATATCAATTTATAGATTCAGTGAGGGAATGTCATATGGGCAAGGCTTCTACACATTCATATTTTTTAGATTCAATAGAGGCATTCTTGGGAAACATTTCCTCCATATTTATTCAATATATGGTACTTATATCAATGCATAGATTCACTGGGGGCATATTTTGGAAGCATGTTCTCCACACCTATTCAGTGTTCAACATCTCCAATTTACAGTGGGGGCATGTTTTAGAAACATGTCTTCCACATTGGTACTCATATCAATTTTTAGATTTCTCCGTATATAATGGGGTCATGCTTTGGAAGCACATCCTTGACACTTACATAATTATCTAAATTGATCAAATCACATAATTATATAATTCAGATTCACAGTTGTGACAAAATTCTATACATTGGTACCACTGTTATACATAGTTTTAGCATGAGACATATCTAAGGTGCATATGTTATGCAACATGTGGCTAATATTATAAAATACAAATTAGTTTCATATTCTAAAATCATTGCACGTAATGATACCCATGAAATTTTACTAACCATATTGAGTCAATCTACTATAGTAATTGGTTTACCTTTTGGTATGGTTGAGGTGATCAAATCACTTAAACTTGCCAAGTTTTTAGGTTATAATTGATTATCCAACTTCACCAAATTATAAGTATCATTGGGTTGCATGGTTGAGCTAATATCAAATTCTAGGTGGCAACTCACTTTTTTCTCTAAAGTTGGGGCATGTGCCTCTCTCTCTCTCTCTCTCTCTCTCTCTTGGATATATTCACTTTAAATAGATTGAAATTTAAAGAGCAAGGTCTAGGAGTACACTTATGTGATGATTTAATTGCCTTGCATATTAGAAAGTTATTTTATTTTTGAAAATAACTTTCTAATATGCAAGGCAATTACATCGGCACATAAGTGTGCTCCTAGACCTTGCTCTTTCAATTTTAATCTATTTCAAATAATTTTAACCTAGATTATATGTATTGATTTTATATTGTATCATGTTTTTGGTTGCAGGTTGGTCACCAACAAAGCACTCAAATTCAACTCAAGCAAAGATAAGGTGTGTATACACACCCATGTACTTATTCCTTTCCTTTAAATTAGCAATTTCATTACTAGATGAAATGGGGGAATGTAGATGATATTTTGTGATTATGTAGCACCTCAATATTGTACACTTTGAAAACTCAAACCTTGGTTGTTCCTCTTAGTTATACACTCTCCTTGCTTCTATAAACCTCGCATCTTCTCTATCATTTTTCCCTTGGCCTATCTCTTAGTTTGACTACTCTTATATTGATGACATAGACATTTTGTCTTGCCCAAAATACTTAAAATGTGTTTATCTTACACCTCTTCAAGTTCTATTCATGTACATATTTTACTACTCCCTAGACACTAATGTTTGGGACAAATAGTAGTGTCAAAATTACTATCCTGACCTAACACTAGTGTCCATCACCTTAAAGTCATCCAATTTACAAATAAAATGTATCTTAACGGTTGGCCTAAGTGATTTAATGCATGTTATTACTCTAAAGGGATTGATATAAATACAAGATCAACCCTCATTCATTCCTCACCTAGAAAATACTAAAGAGACAAAGGTACTTATCAAAATCACTCTATCAAGTATTCAATTGATTAAAGCTTCCATATTTCTAAACCAATTATAGGTACAACACATCTACAACTTTGAAGTACTAAAGGAGTAGCCTAAGAGCCCAATTTTCTAAGTTATAAGTTAGGTAATTATTGTACTTGCTTTACACACATTGCATGATTTACATACAAGCCACCACATAGGGGAGAACTACACCAGTCTAAGGCCCTCTTCAGAGTATTGGCTATGTAGGTAACATTCTTTGATAGTGGGGTCATTGGGGTCATCTCGACATTATATGCCCACTAACCCATTTTTCCCAAGATCATATTGAAGATGGTAATCTAGAGTTTTGCCATTTATTAAGAAGTGATAGTCCATAAACCATATCTAAATGCACTATAACAAAGGTGAATATAAACCTAGAAGAATTTAGGTGGTTGCATCCTATTTCTCTAGATATTCTATACAAGACACTATCATCAGGTTCAGATAGTAGTGTTGATGCAACCATCTAGGACTGACACAATTTTCCAGATAGCCATTGGCACCAAGTATAGAATCTAAAATTATATTAGAACTATCTTCCCACCTAATTTTAACCTATTCTAGATACAAAACTAGATTAACATCAAAACAAGCTAAGCATTCTCTTATTTATCATTTTTATATCTAGCCTAGTTGTACTTTCTATATTTAGACTATCTCAGCATAATAGATTCAGTGTATATTTATAGCCAAAGTTAGAATTTAATTGTCTTGCTATAAATTTGATTATCACCTTTGTGCCATTTTATTTTTATATTCTTAACCCTAATCTTAAATTGAAATACCCCCACATAAACATTTAATTTTAGGGTTGAACAATTACCTATTTTTCCACTTTACCCTATCCTAAGCACCTAAGAGGAACTATTTTTAGTCTAAACCATTATTTTTCACCTAAAAAATGCTTTGATTTCTAAAAATTCCCTTAAGCATCTATATGCCCAAACCTAGATCCAAAGTTTGACATGTTCCCCTAAGGGATAACAATGTCCAATAGGATAATAGTTAGAGACATCCCTATCCCTATGAGATGTTTCTATCTTAAACTCTCTAATGGTAAACCCTCCCTTACATTATCTTCCATGTTTTTAGGATTTCTAACATGTGTTTACCTTTTGGATTGCTATAAAGGCACACTCAAGTCACTTATTCTTCCAGTAAGAAATTTCAATACATAGGTATAGTTATAGTGTTACACATTGAGAAAATGTTTTATGTTCTTTTCAATTATGATTATAAGTATTCCTCAACCAAGTCACAATCTTAATTTATCTCACCCTAAGCAAAACATAATCAATTTTTCAAGCTAGTTCTAGATGCATTCACATAGTCAAAGGAACACAATTGCACAAAGCACTCTAAGTGGGAGAACTATGTGGGCTTGATTCCCTCCTTAGAATATTGGATACATAAGTAACATTTAGTCATCACGGGGATGATTAGGGTCAATTCAACCTAATTACACTCCACCTTTTTTTATTTTTAGGTATTTCATTCATTACAAACTCTATTAGGGTTTCAATATTTCAAAACCTATTTACAGGTATTTCACACATTCTCGAAGGTTAAATAAGCACACACAAACCTACTCAGACCATCATAAATGATCATACCCTAATTTCATGTTTTTACCGAAAATAAAATATCAACCAAGTAGGATGGTAGTAGGACTCAATTATGTCCTTATCTTTTGATCATGTCCTTCAATACCTTCAGTTCTTGATTTTGGGCTCTTTTTATCACAATTCTTATTTTCTTATTTCTACTCTTTATCAGTCAACATACTCTATAATTAGATAAAAAACTAAGTTTGTCATTTGTTTGCATTATTAGTCTTATTTTAATCATTTGTACATAATGAAATTTAGTTATTTACTTTCATTTTGCTTTTTGAAAGTAGATTTTCAACATTATGAGTTATTCTAATCATTTTATCACAATTAGGGTTAATTACCTATTTAATCTACTTTTTGGTAAAAAATATTAGTGAAATTGAGTTGCCATGCACTTTCATTGTTTTCAAAAAAATTATCTTGGGTTTTAGATAAATTCCTGAACATTTGACACTAAAAGAATTTCCTTTCAACCATGGATCTAAATCTGACACTAAAATAACTTGCTTTTGACCTTAGACATAATAATTAACACTAAAAGTATTTTCTTGTGACCTTAGATGATATTTGACACTAAAATAATCTTCATTTGACTTTAGATTTCATAAAAAACCATCATTTTATAAAATTTGGACATATTCCTAAGAATCTGGACTTATAGTATTATCATTTTTGGTCTTATAATTGTTGAAATTATATTTATATAGTACTATTATTGGTTGTTAATTAGTAGGATATTGGATTCTAATATTGTTATTACTAGTTTTAATTAATGTGAGATTGGATTCTAATATAGCTATTATTGGATTCCAAATTCTAGTGTGGAATTAAACTCCAATTACATCTTAAATATTTTTTCACCTTTAAATTCATATTCAGGAGAAATGGGCCAATAGTTGAGCATGGTCCAAAACTTGAAATAGATCCTAATAATTTAAATAATGTGACCCCGTAGTTTTCATACTATTGCCTAATTATAGTTATTATAGAAATGTTTAATATTTATCCAAAATTTAACATATATTAACCAATCATATCATGACATGGACGATTTAAAAATATTAGTGCAATATTATAAAACACACTTACTATCACCATGTATAATTATTGGACAACACTTTTCATTTCTCATGTGCCCAATGTAAAACATACTTATCATTAGTCTTAATAATATTGTGTAGAATGGGCAAACACCCATTTTAAAATCAAAAATAACATAGGACATTATTGCTCATATTAACAATTTATTGGTCATTATTCTTATCTCAATGTGTAGAATGTGCATGTGCTCATTCTACCCAAAATAATAATATGGGCCTCTATTGATCATATTATTCATATAGATTTGAGTAGCATGGGCATGTTCTTGTAAAACCAAATATGGTTACCACATACATTAATCAATATTTTTAAAATTCATATTTTTTGTACCAATATATTCCTGAAAATAATTAATCACTTTAAAGCCACATTGATGTGTTTTAAATGGTTTAGCTACTATATAAATATTAATTAATAATGTGTAGGGAAGACAACAATGTGAAGGTGAGATAACTAGATTTTTTAACTTGTTTGATTCATGTTTTAATATGTGTCAAACAATTTAGATATAATGCTTCACTTTATTCTCTTCCAGAAGGTTTCAAATATTGAAACCTCACCTTTTTAGCCACATATACATCCATCAATAGATTAAATGTTTGTATAAATCAATTTTGAATAATTTTGTTTTATTTTTGAAAATGTGTGATCACTTACATATGTTTTAAATCAATATACACACATTTAAATTTCATGCCACATAGTACATGATATCTTCATGACTATTGGACCCACTCATAGTTTAATGTGAAATCCACAAACTCACATGTCCATGGAGGCCCTGTTGTCATTAAATTGTGCACCCTAGGACATTTTATGATTTTCCTTCAATTTGATGCAAACATTGAATCATCCCTCAAGTTTGTGGAAACTTATAAGAGAGATGAATCTTTAGGATTGAAAAAGGCTAGCTCTTTGAATATTTTTTCTGAGTGCCTATCACCTAATCTACTGTTTGTTTATGAAAAGAGTTGAGAATTTGCATAAAATAGAAAAACTATGCTAAAGAGGTGATCCACCAAGAATTTATTCCATTGACTATCACACTTCTACTGATAACAATACTTTTCAAGACTAATTCCATGCATTGAAAGATACTAACATAGTATTTCAATGTGAAGGTAACATGCTTGAGACAATCAACAAAATGGTTGACCTAAGGGATAAATTTCACACCATAGATACAATTGCATACTTGAAAGAGAGTTCAATGCATTTAACACACTTCATATGACCTGTTAACATCAAAACCTTTGTTCAAACAGGAACTATCAAGGGAGTAAGGATGATGCTATCACTTGGCTCCACTATACATCATTCACATACTTAGATACAAGTTTACAACTCAAAATTGGTCTTGTATTCAATGTCCAAAAGCAAATTGCAATGTCATTTCAATAGGGCTTCACCATACCAAAATAATGTTGTTATCCGCAATGGCCAAAATGGCTCAATTTATAGAACTTTGGGGAAGAGAGAGAAAAGAGACGCTGAAAAGGCATAAGGACATGTGTCATTGGCTTGAAAGTCAGTTACAGATCCATGAGAGAGGTGGATGAGCAATCCATGCCATGTCAAGGGTCTTACTTGTCCAAAAAAAGTCATGAGAATGGTGGTAAGTGGCATCCAAATTTCAAGAGTGGCACAAGAAAAAATTTCTATCGAAGATCATCTATAAGAGTTTGAAACTGAAAGATAATAATATTGACGATTCTTGGGTTTTAGATTCAAAGGGCTTCTTTTCATGCTACACCACATAGGCATTATTTTATTGATTATGTTCAAGAGGATTTTAGACATATTTATCTTGGTGATGATGAGCCTTACATCATAGTAGGAAAAGGATGTGTTCAAGTCAAGATGCAGAATGGGAACACTTGGCTACTAAAGTATATGAGGCATGTGCCCAAGTTGAGATAGAATTTGGTATATGCAGGGCAACTAGGTAGTGAAGGTTGTATGGTGACTTTTACAATAGATTCTTAGAAGGTGACCAAGGGTGCTCTTGTGGTATCAAGAGGTAAGAAGGTTGCTACCTTATATTTATCAAGTGGCGCTAACTATTGTAATTTAGTTGATACATATGCAGATACATATGCAACTTTGTGGCACTATAAGTTTGATCATATAAGCCAAAGGGGCATGCAAATTTTAAAGGATAGGTTGCCCATATTGAAAGGGTTTGGTTTAGATTTATATGAAGACTATGTGTACAGAAAATATAAAAGGTTAAAGTTTCTCAAGGTTGGACCTATGAAGAATGAGAATAAGCTGGATTTGTTTCATTTATATGTATGAGGGCTGACTCAGGTATCTTCTGTTAGTGACTCATCTTATTCTATCATTTTTAATAATGATGTAACTAGAAAAGTTTGGGTGTATGGAATTAAGAGAAAATATGATGTGTTTGATACATTTAAAAGATGGAAATCCTTGGTTGAGAATGAAACAAGTTTCAAGATAAAATGTCTCAGGTCAAATAATAATGGGAAATATTATAGCAATGAATTTTTTAATTATTGTTCTAAAAATGAAATTCACAGATAGAGGATAGTTTCAAGAACTCCACTGCAGAATTGAGTGTCAAAAAGGATGAACATGACTATCATAAAATGTGTTAGGAGAATGAGGTTGCATGCATGACTGCCCCTTCAATTTTGAGCAAAAGCAGTAAACATGGCTGTATATCTAATCAATAAAGGACCTTCATCTTCCTTTGATGGATGCATACTTGAGGAAGCTTGGTCTGGTAAGAAGGTTGATTATTCCTTTCTTATAGTATTTGGTTGTGAAGCTTGTGTTCATATTGATAAAGATAAAATGACTAAGTTAGAGGCTAAATCTAAAAAATGCACCTTTATTAGTTATGGTGAGGATGACTTTAGTTTCTAGATTTTGAGTCTTAAAGACAAGAAAATATTTTGGTCTAGGGATGTTGTCTTTAATTAAAAAAAGTCATGTATAAACAATAATTGCAAGATCATAGAGAGGATTTCAAAAAAGAGTACATAGTGTTGGAGGACATTGCAGATGGTAAAGTGTCCAAGCAACTAGTTTAAACACCTACTCCATAGGAATCCCAAACTCTTAAGGTGAGAAGGTCTTCTAAAGTAAGAAGGAAACCTAATTTTTTTTCTCTATTTCTTAATTATTTATTACTCATTGACAATAAAGAACCAGAGTGATTTAAAGAAGCAATGTAGGTAGATGTCAAAAATAAGTGGGAGCAAGTAATGGATGAGGAGCATCAATCTCTCATAAAAAATCAAACGTGGGATTTGGTAAACCCACCTAAAGGTAAGAGAGCATTGCAAAACAAGTGGGTGTACCTAATTAAAGAGGATAATTGAGGCAAGAAAAAGTACAAGGCCTAGTTGGTGGTGAAGAAATTACATAGAAGAAAATAATTTATTTTGATGAGATTTTTTCTCTGATTATGAAGATGAATTCTATTAGAACTATTCTTGGGATAGTGGCAACGAAAGATTTGCACTTAGAGTAGCTAGATGTTAAGATTGCATTCCTTCCTGGTGATTTGGAGGAGGAATTATACATGGAGTAGCCATAGGGATATGAGGTCACAGAGAATGAGAACATGGTGTTTAAATTGAAAAAGAGTTTGTATGGCCTAAAACAAGCCCCATGACAGTGGTACAATTTTTTTTATAGTTTTATGATGGAGCAAAAATAATACATGTGTCATTCAAACCATTATGTATTTATCAAGAAGTTTGATGATGGTAGTTACATTATTTTGTGTTTGTATATGGATGACATGTTGGTTGCAAGTAAAAATATGTAGGAAATAAAGGTACTCAAGGAATAACTTAGTAATTCCTTTGTTATGAAGGATTTGGGGGCATCAAAACAAATTCTTGGTATGAGAATAACTTGGGATTGGAAAGAACAAAAGCTAAATTTATCTTAGAAAGAGTAAATTAATAAGGTCCTGGAGAGGTTTAGTATGTAGGATGTTAAACCAATTGGGACTCCTTTGGTAGGACATTTCAAGTTATCAAAGGAGCAGTATCCCAAGATAGAGAAGATAATTCAAATGTCTAAGGTACATTATTCACCAACAGTTAGTAGCTTGATGTAAGCCATGGTGTGTACTAGGCTAGATATTGCCCATGCAGTGGGAGTAGTAAATAGGTACATGAGTGATCTAGGTAGAGAGCACTAACAAGTAGTGAAGTGGATCCTTTAGTATTTGAGAGGGACTATGGGGATAGTTTTAAACTATGATGGATTGGAAACCAATTTTCATGGTTATGCAGATTCATACAAGGCTAGAGATTTAGATAGTAGGAGGAGCATGATAAGATATGTATTTACTATACATGACATAGTGGTGAGTTAGATTTCTCAACTACATAAAGTTGTGGCTTTGTCAACCACAGAGACTGAGTATGTTGTTGCCATAAAGGCAAGTAAAAATATTATTTGGTTACAATAGTTTCTTGAAGAGTTAGGGCATAAGAAAGATGAAGGAAAACTGTATAGTGATAGTCAGAGTGTTATACATCTAGGAAAAAACTTTGCCTTCCACTCTAAAATGAAGAATATACAGTTGAGGTACCATTCCATTAGGATAGCTTTGGAAGAAGAGAAGTTGAAGCTGAATAATATTCATACCAGTTAGAATCATGTAGACATGATGACCAAGGTGGTCACAAGGGAAAAACTAAAGCTATGTTTAGCTTTGGTTGACCTTCATAGATGATGGTGAACGGTTGAGAACCTTGCTCAGAGGAAATTAGTTTCCAGTGGAAGATTGTTATGTTGTGGATCCTATTTTCATGTTACAATGTATTTTAAATATTATACATTAAAATGTAATGTACACTCTTAATGTATTCTTTCTAGGGTTCGAGATCCCCCTTTTTTAAGGAGTATAGATACGTGGTTTATCTATAATTATATATGTATGGTGTCATCACACATGATTAATGGGGGAATCATTATGGGTTGACTTGGCCCATAGTTTTGGTACCCATTATTTTATCAAACTATTATGTCAGTTACCTATTAATATAATTATATTAGATGGACATACAATAGGTATAATATAGAAAGAAATGAGTTTGAAAAGGTGAATCGAGTGTGTGAATTTAATTTCGAATTTAGAAGAGTTTGTTGAGCACAACTCCAAATAATATTTGTGCATTGTAATTGTGAGAAGACTTATCTGAAAGTGGATTATACTCTTTTTGTCTTGTAATATGATCTAAGTAAGTGTTTCTTTGTGGATATATCTCACATTGGGTGAACCATGTTAAATCATGTCTTCTTATTGTACATTTTAATTTATGTTTTTTATGTATCTTTGTACATAGCTTTTATTATTGTGATTCTGTAAAATTGTTTTGCATTAATTTTTATTTTATTTCTAACAACCTCTTTTTAAGTTTATATAACATTGATTAGTTTTTTACATGAGTACTTATGATAAATCTGAGTAGGGGTTTAATTATGCATATGTATTGTGTAACCTTGATGTTAAATCAAACATGAGTATGTTGGTTTGATTTGTTAATAATTTAGAATTTTAACTTGCTAGAGGTTCATTGATGAATCATTTAGTTAACTCTCTCTAGTATATCAATATATAGATACTTATGATTTCCTTATATGTGTTGGTTCAACCACCAAGTTAGTAAAAAACATAGATATCTCTTTTTAGATGTTTTCAGCTTGTACATGGAAGATATAAACAAGTTTAGTTAAGCTTGTTGTTAAGCATATGTGAAAAGCATAAATATAATTCTCTCTTGCATACCTCAGACCTATATGGCTGCGTATAAAGGTATGTATATTATTTTTAATTAATCTATTGTTGTTGATTTCTTGTCTTAAAGCTTATGTATTAGTTACATTGATGAAATGAATAAAATTCTGAGTTCAATTACTATGCTAAGGGTTACCTAGTATATAATTAAATTGAAATTAAATTCTGGAATGAATTGTAAATGAGTAGATGAAAGAATTTATCTTAGATTACTTGTATTATGGAATAGAATTGTTAAGTGATGTACTCTCCATTGCTCGATGCTTATATAAATGAATAATGATTGAATTTATACATGTTGAACGTTATTCTTATGTGTTGAGTATATTATCAACTTCTTGTTGTTGGCTGGAATTGAATGTACTGTTGTGTCATGACATGTTCAAACATTTATTTTGTAAAAATTCCTTAAATGGAACATTTTATTTGGGTTCCACTCATTTGATACATGGCTGGAATTTATTGTTTAAACAAGACACTTGTTGATTGTATGAGTCTTGTACATATTCAATTCATGTGGAAACTTTCAATGCTTTTGAACTGCCTATTCTCTTTCACTTTGAGCCTTGTTGTATACATGCATAATTATATTTGTCCATATTAGGAACATACTACTCTACTATGTATGATCATGCTTGGAAGATGTTGTATGAAGTTAGGTTGCTTCCTTAATGAACTCCTTGTTGTAGGAAAGTCAATGACTTAGTTGCTCATTATTCTTAATGGTTTTATAAGTAAATATATGACTGGAAAATAATAAAGCAAATGTTAAAGTTGCATTTCTGAATATGTTTTCCTTACTTAAAACTAATAATTGTTAAAGGAATAAACAATTGGCTGAAATATACTTTTGATTACATTAAGTCCTCCTTTATTAATTATAATGTATTGGCTATTTGCCAATATAATATGATTTACATAGTTTTAATTATAGACTACCTTTATATCTTATTTGATAATTAATGAAGTAGATCATAAATTATATTATTGTTTATTTAATCAGCTCAAGACATTCATACTTATTATTTGGACAATTTTTGAACTTAATACGATATGGTGACAATAGTGCAGTGAGTTCAAGCCATGAAGAAGTTAACAATCTTAGAGGGTAGCACTTGAATAATTGCCTATGATGTTTTGGTTTTCATTTCGTTCTTGATTGTGCTCTCTTTTATGCAATGATATTTTCTATTGCATACTTATGGAAATTCAAAATAATCTGCCTGTGTTTAAGTTGATTGTTGGTTGCTACTTATGATTAACATTTCTAATATCATACCTGATTATCAAATTAGTACAACATTATTGCTTATACTCATTTCATAGACCTGTTTAACCAAATGATAACATCAGATGTTGAGAGTTATCCTTTTCAGTTAGACTGAAATTAACTATTTAACCATCCTCGAGCGAAACCAAAACCCACTTAAGAGAGTGAGGTATTTAACGAGGGCTTATGACCTATAAATGGTCCTATGTGGAAGAACGAGTACCATAGATGGTGCTTGGGACCTATCCATGTATTCATACATTGATACATCCTGAACCCCATAAACACTTTTTAAACAATATACCTCCCCATAACATCTTTTGTGAGTAATTACCCCTAGCTAATTATCTCAGATCACCTCCTTTGGTTTCAATTATGTGTACATAAATACATTGAATGAATATTGTTTGCTGTAGCAAATAAGGTATTGAGTCTGACATGCAATCCAAAAATGTACTTTGATATACAATTCTAATTAAAAATATTTAAGGTTATCTTAGTTATTAATAAATTTAAAAAACATAATAATTATAAATATTATTATAACAATCTATAATGTTAACAATTGTATAAATAATAATAATTTATTAATATATATTTAATAATAATAATTATTATTTGTAACCACATTTTTTATATAAAATAATTATATTGATGAGTTATAATAAATTATTGACTTTGTATAAATAATTTAGTAATAATTATTATTATGTAATTTTTAAAAATAAATTAAAATATTAAGAATGATATAAATAATTATAATAATTTATTATTATAAAAATTAATAATATAATAAATATTTTTATTTGTACAAATAGTGAGTACACTAAACTTTTTAACATAAATGGTATTTAATAAAAAATTTAAGTCTGATCTTTACGTCATATATTTAAAATAGAAATTTAAGTTTGTGTCTATAATTATTATATTTTCATCTTAGAGATAGATTATAAAGTGTGATTTAAACATTCATCTAAAAATATTTTTATAATTTAATTCAAAAATACTCATTCTACTATGTTATTCTACCAGGGAATAATTAAATCAAATATAAACTGCATATTTTACTAAAAAAACAAGTAAATGAAATGCAAATTCAAAATAAAATCTTGAACACAAATTTATCCTATTAGGAGGAAATTGAATCAATTACAAAGTGAAGATAAAATCTAGTTTAAAAGTTGGTTGTTATATTTTCTATTACTATTATTTTCATTTAGCTAAGGTAGAAGATAGATTTTAATATCACCACTCATCCTATGTATCAGTTTGTAATATTTTTTTATCGTACAATTTTATCGTTTTTATTAAAAAGATATCCTTCATAACATTCAATAAAAGAGCAAATTAAAAATATAATAACTACTTTTATTTATGTATTTAGATTATTAATACATTTTTTAATTTGATAATTTAATTTTTTATTTTATTTTATTATATGTTTGAAGATAATAAATGGAATCTTTGAATTGTATAAAATGTGGATATTTATATTTATCTTTTGAAAATAAATATATAGAAGATTTATAATATTGAGTAAGTATATATTTAAATTGGTGAATTATTTTGCGTTAAGTAGTTACGAGTAAGAGGCATCCATATGATCAAAATCACTCAGGTTATGATCTTTGTTTTGACTGCTTGACTCTCTGTATCGTGTGTTTATAGAGATTTGGACCTTGATAAATAGATATAAATAACCATCACCCTGACTAGTTAAACCACAACCCTTTCGATTAATTTATTTTTTTCAATAATATTCTCTTATAACTAAAAAAAATGTATCCTTAAAAATAAAAAAGCTAAAACAAGTTTGATTACATGATTTTTTCCAAAGGTAATCAATGCATGAAGATTTGGTAATGCCCAATGTTTTGAGATAAAAGCAATGGAATAGTCACCCATGTAAAGTAATATATGAATGTGAAGTATAAAAACATCGGATTTTTGGGTATCTTTTTAAGTCTCGTGGGATCTCTCCTTCTCATTCTCAATAAGTTTGGAATAAGAAAGATGGGGATCCAAATTAGGATTATTTATAGTGTAATTACGATAAACTCTGTCATCCTTCTTCTCCCTTTCTGGTTTCTTAGGTTTGTGAGATTCTTGTGGAAGATTTTGCAAAGGATATTTCAACCCATGTTCTTTCATCAAACCCTCCTTAGCTAATTGAGGCAGTTTCTTCCCCTCCTAAGCCTAAATTTGTGAAATAATTTATTGATGTGGGAGATACTTTTAAAAAGAAAAGTCATAGATTAAAGGTTGAGTTGGTGAAAGTGGAAGCATAGACTATGGTGAGTGATGATGCTCAATAGATGACGGAGGATCTTCTTTCTCAGCAAGGAAGATGAATTGTTGTGACATATGGTTAAATATGTAGGTCTTGTTTGAGTCTTTTTAAATCTTTGGGGTGGTTTCTCACCCTTAGTTGTTGTTCTTGGCTTCTTCTGTATTATTTATTTACAAAGTTTATGATGCTCCTTTGTTATTTAGTTTTTGTTGTAATAAGTTCGCTATTTTAATTATTTAGTTCTCTCCCTTCTCAAAAAACATCTTAAAGTGCTTCATTATTCATTCAATATTATTTTATTATTCACTTATTGTTTATATGTATTTCGATAATTATACTTTCTTACTTTGTTAATTATTTTAAGACTATAACATAAACTTGTTTGTTATAACTAAATAAAAACCCAATCAAAACTCACATTTTCTAATTCAAAAGTCCAATTTAAAACGTTTACCAATACTTAAAAAACCATCATATCCTTTTAGTTTCATGACATTACGTCTTTATCATAGTGATCATGGAGTGAGCAATGTTTTCTTAGCATCCAATTCCTCTGATTAGACAATCCCTTTATATTTTGGTTAAGTACAATATACATTTAACTATGACACAAGATAGATTTTAATTTCACTCCAACTACAATATACATTTAACTTGTCGTGTGCTCTTGTAACTTCAACATGATGACAATGATTTCGCCATGTTTTTTTTTTTTTTTTTTTTTCACCCAACTCATTTCATTAGACTGATTTTACCCGATTAAATTCCGCTACTTACGGCTAAGTAAAATCGAAAGTAAAAGTATCACTCATATATACTTATCACGTACAAAAAAAAACCTTATGAAGGAAACGTTACGTGTCGACTTTTGCACACACTTCACCTTTGCCCACTTCATTGAGGGATTGAAACTTGTCTCTTTGTGACCAGAAATAAATGGATTTTATGCTAATATTTTGACTCACGTTGATCCAATTTAATGTATTTTATGTGGTATAAATAAATGGATTAAAATCAATTTTTTATTAGAATTATTTATAAATATGTAAATAAGGTTTTAAATAATGGCAAAATAGTTAAAAATAATAATTATTTTTTGAAATATTTTTAATAAGATAAAAAAAAGATTTATAAATATGTTTTTGAATATTAAAAGATTGGGAGTAATAATCAAAGTATAACAATATAAATTAGGGTTTTTAGAAAGATAATGAAAATTCGAAAAACTTGTAGAGAATAGAGGACCTTATTCAAAACTTTAAGTTTCAATTTTAAGTACCAGAACTATATTGATTATTGTTCTTAGTAGTTTCAAATAGGGACAAAATGCTTTGACAATTATGTCTATTAAATTAAGGGCTCAAATAACTCACTCAATTTCTAATACTTTGCTATTTGATTTGATAATGATCAGGAAATCAATTTGTTTTGGGGTTTACATTACAATAGGAAATAGTTAAGTTTTCTTTATATTTTTTATTTCCCTCAATAATGTTCAATATCAAAGATAAAACTCCAATAATTACAATAAATAATTTTTAGTTGATAGACCTTAGGATTTGGGTCTTCCACCTTTGGTGGTTTCACTTGTGATGAAACTTTATGGGACTATTGTTGTCATGGTACAAATGACGGAGGGTGAGATAAAGCATCTATAAAGTATGGTATAAGATATAAAAAAATGTTGCCCACTCTCTCCTACAATTTTGAACACTACATTAATGAGTTAAAGTAAATAATTTTAGATACTTCGGGTGCCACATATGTTTGCTTACTCTTCACAGTCTCTATTCCAATTCATTTATTATTTTGATGTCTCACTTGGTAAGGGTTCTCTATAAACAAATCTATATAATAGCCTCATTTTGTTTTTATTTGAGGAAAACAAAAATCATAGTTTTTAACATCTCTAAAACTAAGACAAGTCGAGATATTTTCTCTTATAACTCGGTAATAAGGTTTAGGTAGTCTCTTCATATGTCTACTTGGGGGTCTTTTGCTCCAAACTACACTTTATCTTAAATCCAAGCAAAGAGTCTTGACTAAACAAGGGATATGCACTCCTTTTCAACTCTAAAAAGAAATATTTTTTAGTTTCTTTTTTAGGAAATTCAAATGAAGATTCACCTCTTTTGAGCTCACTGGTCACACCTACCCTCTTGTATGGTTGTGAGATTTGAGGATCATATCTTCAAGAAAAGGAAAAAATAAATAAAGTTATAGCAATGATATTATCTAAGCATATTCATACCAAGAGATCAATCCCCCATGCCATCATCGTTGAAAAAATAGGCATAACCATGCTCTTTACTTCAATGATATTTCTAGTGGTGATAATGATTCATATGTTGGAAGCAAAATCACTGTGAGGGGGGAGGGGGGCGAGGAAGGGGGTGAATTAATGTCTTAAAAATTTCTTTCAATTCCTTCTTAGTATTTAGGAACCATCACATCAGCATGTAGATCAAATAATGCATAAGCAATCACCCATACAAGCATGAAACAAGATTAGACAAGACAACCCATCATATATGTGGCAGCCTCAAGGGAAAGAAAACCCATTGATCCCTGAAAATGGACTACAGCCCTATAAGTTAAAAGATCAAGTTTAGTGAAGTACCAACTTCACATGGAACACCAACCCCAACTAGCCAAACACCTACTTGACTAGGCTTTAACAAGCACCCACTTGCAAGGAGGCACCAACCTCCTAGATCAATCAACACCAACTCAACCACCTGATTGATTTGATCACCTTCAGAACACCTTGTTTCTAAAATAACTGATGATGAGCATCTCCTTATCTCTTCACACTCTTATCCCTCTCAAATTGCCTTCTAGGCTTCTTTGTTCAACTAACCCTCTTCTTGACTTGATTAGGTCATATGAACTTGATTTTCATACATAGAACCTTTGTCAAATATTCATCATAGTTTATATATGCTCTTAAGATGGTATATAAGACCTCCTTTTTCTTACCAATGCATTATTTCACTCGCTTGCTCTCTACACACATACATAGGCCTAAAACTGCCTTGTATATATACAAACCTCTTTCTCATATTACCACTTAGTCGACCAAACACGCTTAAACTCTTAGGTTAGAAATGGAATAAATATTAAGACATCTAATAAAAAATAATCAAATGTGTTTTGAGTCCCTTTAGGTATGACATATCTCAATTAGGCCTTATTTCATCTTTAGGTCTCATGGAGACATAATCCCAATAGGTCTATTTTATGACACATTACCCTTTACCTTCCTTGGATCACTTTTAAACTCCATACACAATAAGAAAATATCATATAACAATAAAATAGATATATACTAAGATCATATAGGCTCTATAAGACCTTTTAAGTCCAATCATCACTTGAAACACACCATTTGTATTGTTCATAATTAAGCCTTCTAATACACATAAAGTTTGTCTTGAATTACTGAAGATTAAACACAAATTAGCTAAAAAACCATGGAAATAAAAAAATATAGAAACTAAATGACCTCAAAAGTCATCACCATATGATTTATACTTAAAAAATTAGGGAAAAAGGATTCAAAACCTTCTCTACAAATACCCCACTTAGAACTGCTAAAACACTCCAAAACCCAATCATGAACAAATTGATATTCAACACCTAAAAAAACACTTCCCATGACAACTGATACTTTCAAAATATATTTTCACATCTCTATACAACCATAAAATACAAAAATCATAGGGTTTAATGTTAAATATTGGTCTTGCAGACCAATCTTTTGACCTTAGTACACACAGTCAGACTAGAACCAATCAAGCCATTTTAGATTCAACATTTCTCCCTCATATACTCACTTTCAAGATTTCCAAAAGAATTAACAACACTTTCAAGTCAAAAATAACAACACCATATGCATTAGATACATAAAATCATGGTATAGAGTCTCAAACTCATCACTGCAACTTGCTTACCCAGAACTACCATTTTACCTTAAATCATAGTCATGGTGATAATGACCTTTAACACATGTATGACCATTTCCAGAGAATTATTATGAAATTATATGATCCTAATACATATATAAACCACCCTCAATTATAATCATCATATTTTATAGTGGCAAATATTGGTCTTACAAACCAATTTGTTGACCTTACTGCATACATACCTCACTCAGTCAAACAAGCCAACTTGTGAGCAATTTATTCACCATATTCACTGACCTCCAAAAATTTTATCAAACATGAGCATGTTGTAAAATTAATAAAAAAAATATCCATGCACTTGGTTTCATCACTATTCCATGATAACACATTCCTAATCATCTTATCACTGTTGCTTGGGTTTCTCACAGTTTCCACCATTAGGCCTATTAGTGAGTGGTTAGCTTGGATGATTGACTTAGAATAATTGAGGATTAGATTATATTTTTAAACCTTCATGGACATGAGAAATTAGTCTAAAAATTCATTCTCCATCCATTTTCATACTTTGACATGGTCAACTCTGACTGCTACAACAAATCTCTGAGAAATGTGCACTTTTGTGTAGGGTCTACTCACATACTTGACAACTCAATCACACTTGGAGGTAACTAGAAGAGTTTAATATATTATAGAATAGTTTTTAAATTCATTTGAGACCATTCTAAACCATTTTTAAAAATATCTTTCACATCGGGTCCTTGTTAGGGTTTTAGAGAGGTTAATCACAGGTTTTGATGTTAACAATTGTTCATAAAGGATTGCCCTTTAAATCCAAAACCAATGCATATAGGTATTATATAGGACCCTTACCCATCTCTCCTTAATATCTTATATTATCATTCAAATTTTACACATGCAAATGAACACCTGAAAATCCTTTTTTAGGTTTGCATGCCTTCATTTTGTGTACTTGAGAGACCTCAAAACCACTTTTCATGCCTTTTCTTGCAAACCACGACGTCAAAATTTGTGAAAATGATTTAAAAAACATATCATACCTCTTTTCATGCTCATATGATCTCAAACATCTTGAAATATAATCATGACCCCTCATTAATCCATACTCTCTCTCTCTCTCTCTCTCTCTCTCTCTCTCTCTCTCTCTCTCTCTCTCTCTCTCTCTCTCTCTCTCTCTCTCTTTGCTTTCTAGACCTTGAACTATACGTCACATGAGGCCTTGAAATTGACCTTCATGCTTATTTCCATGTGTTATCCACATTAATAAAATACTAAGGAAACCTATATCATGCTTAAATATTTCCATACAACTTTCATATGCCTTGACAATAGATCATGATGCCTCATTAGGCCAGGTAGGGTCTAGGAGTGGTTTAGGTACAAACTTGGTCTGAAGGTCTTACACTTATAGGCTTACCTTGAGACTCTCATGAGTATTTCAATGCCTCACATGAAATATTAAAAAAACTTATACATACATTTATGCCTATGTTCATTTATCTCATCAAGCCACCAAGCTCATACCTTCTCACAAGGTCTCTTCATGTTATGACTAGTGTCATGACTAGGCTTATTAAGCATTTAAAACTTAAAAAATGACCTTGAAACACTTCTGAAAGTATCTAAAATTATCTTACATGATCACATAATGCCAAAAAACCTATCACAAGCTTGTGCTTACTTACTTCACCAAACTTCACTATGCACATCTTCTCATAGGGTCTAGACTAGGCTTCTCAAGATACCTTGTACTCAATAACTAGTACTCAAACATGCTTGATTAAATGTTATCAAACAAGAAACCTCATCAGATAACACTCTTACACCAATGAAAAAATATTGACATAAATCAACAAAAGAATCATTAGGTTGCCTTAATATTCTTTCTTAACAAAGAGTCATTAGGTTGCCTTCAAATTCTCTCAAAGACCACTCACCATACACCTTCACCAGATTCACCCTGACATCAATGGAATCAACCTTGAAATTAATGACATCAACCATTACATAAATGACAACACTTTTCAACAAAATCCCCATTTGTCATTGATGACAAAATATTCTTTAATCTGATCACTCTCATCTCCCCCAATCTGGTCAATCTTCCTTCTTAAACTGTCTCCCCCTTTGACATTAATGATAAAGGGTCATACATGATGTAACTTATGGAACCACTCTCCCTCTTTAGAAACTACTCTAAAAAACTCTTCTATGCAACTTGGAGCTTATGAACAATTAGGATACCTCCCCCTCAAACCAAGAATCCATCATGCTTCTGGTAACTAAAGAGTATCTATAGGAAGCCTAATGGAGTAACCCATTTTAATAGAGAGAAAAATCAACACAAGCTTATAATATTCCCAGATATTCATGCTCTTATCATACTGAATATCCTTTAAGACCCTTTTAGGCTTGATTGGCACCTTAGGCTTGACCTTTTCATCAACAATAGAAGCTTATAACAGACATTCCTGACTTGATTTCACATCTGAAGTATGATCTATCATAGTAAGCATCCCATTTTGGCTTGTAGACTGATCATGACTCACCTTTACTGTCTTTGGTTTCTATACATTCATTTGCCTTTTCTTTTACACTCTAGGGGATTCAAACCTCTTGTTTTGACTTGATGGTCTTCTACCTCTATTATGATAGAATCTTGAAATATGTCCCACATTATGACAAATATAGAAAACAACCTCATACATACTTCTTGACTGATTATTCCTTTCATAATCCCATGCATATTCATGTATAGAGGGTCTTCTACACTCTCTTGATCTATGACCAAACTGATTTCATGCATAAAAATAACCATTGAATAAATTAACATACCTCATAGCATTAATCTGTTTGATTGGTGTTTTCATGTTGACCTTATCTTCATTAGCCTTCTCCTTAACTTGAGCTGCCCCTTTTTGTTCTTATTTGAAACCAAGACCTGTCTTATCACTTAAAAACTTCTAACTACTTAAGATGTTATCAAGAGCATTAGTACTCTTTTAAACATTCATAAAGGTCTTCAAATTTCTAGATGCTTGATCCAACTTAGCTTTCAAGGATTTCATTTTAGTTCCATACTTGGTGCATTCTTCCTCTCTAGATTTTATTCTAGTAGTGACTAAATCCAAATGTGCTTCAATTTGATTGATGATATCATCATACTCCTTGGATGTGTTACTCAGTCTCTCCTCAAATAAACCAATCTCCTCCTCATAGTCCTTAACTAATGCTCTGAGTTTATGATTATTTCTTATTTAAAGCTTTAATTCCTCTAGAGCACTCACCAATTATACCTCAAGGTTTACTTTAGCCTCTTCTTCATCTAATTCTTCATCATCCATAAGGTATTTTCCTTTTAAGAAACCCTTAATGTCTGTCTCTATAGCCATGAATAAGGTTTTATTGTTGTCATGTTCATGTTCATTACTATCATCATCACTACCATATGTGCTTGTGTCACTTACATCAGATGAGTTATTATCTTCTTTGGTATAAAAGCTTCTCTTGTTATTGAATGACCCTTTCCTACCTTCATACTTCTTGAAATATTTCTTATTCTTACTAGGATTATAGACCTTATTATCATCTCCATGTTGTTCATCATGCTCAATCTTGTCCTTTTTAGGAAACTTAGATACAAAGTGACCAATATTACCATAGTTAAAACATTTGAAAGGAAACTTGTCATTATACTTACCAGATCTAAACCATAATTTCCTAGAAAACATGGCTATTAGTTCATCATTATCAATATCTAAAAATACCACATCCTTAACCTTCTTAGCTTTTAAATTATTCTCAGAATTGAATGTTTTTTCCTTCTTGGGAGGTCTTCCTTTATTTATTTTCATCTCATAGGTAGTCAAGATGCCATGAAGCGAATCCATCTCTATCTTGTCCAAATATTAAATTTATTATACTATAGACACCTTTAAATCAAACTTAGGAGTTAGTGATCTCAATAAATTTTTAATAACTATAGATTATTTCACTTATTATCCTAATCCTCTAATAAAATTGACAACTTCATCAACCTTTAATAGATAAGATGCAATAGTTTCATCTTCATTCATCTTCAGACTTTCAAACTATCTTTGGTGGGGCTAAAAATTAGCCATATTCACCTTTTCATCTCCTTCATAGATAGCATTCAATTTTTTCCATATCACTTTGGTTGACTCACAGTGCATCACCTTTAAAAAATCTCTCTCTGATAGGCCATATAGAATGGCATTCATTACCTTGTAATTGTTCTCACTTTCCTTCTTTCCTATTGCATCAATTGGTGGTGTAGGAGGTGCAATGTATCCATTCATGAATGACTACCATATGTCATGGCCCATTGAAATAAGATATGTCCTCATTATTATGCTCCAAAAATCATAATTAGTTCCATTGAAAAATGGATCCTTACTAGTAGAGAAACCACCTTGATCTTATTGACTAGCCATCCTCGCTTCTCGGATCTCTTTTAGGCTATTAGGCTTAATAAAAAGGACTTGATCTGATACCAAATGTTAGAATAAAAATCATTGGGGGTGTGAATTAGTCTCTTAAAACTTCACTTCAATTCATTCTTAGTATTCATGAACCATCACATTAACATGTAGATCGAACAATTCATAAGCAATCACCCATACAATCATGAAACAAGATTGCATAAGACAAAACATCATATATGTGGGAAACCCTCAAGGAGAAGAAAAAAAACTGATCCTTACAAATAGAATAAAATCCTATAATTCAAAATATCAAGTTTAGTGAAGTACCAAGTTCACATGGAGCACCAACTCCAACTAGCCAAACACCTACTTGACTAGGCTTTAATAAGCACTCACTTTCAAGGAGGTAATAACCCCCTAGATAACTTAGCACTAAATCAACCAAATTATTGATTTGATAAAATTTATAAAACCTTGTTTCTTAACCAACTGATGTTGACACTTCTTCATCTCTTCACACTCTTATCCCTCTCAAACTGCCTTATAGGCTTCTTTGCTCAACTAGCCCTCTTCTTGACTTGATTAGGTCATATGACCTTGATTTTCATACATATAACCTCTATAAAATATTCATCACAATTTATATATGATATTAATATGGTCTAAAATACCTCCACCTTGTTACCAATACACTATTTCACTCACTTTCTCTCTACACACACAAATAGGCCTAAAACTGCCTTATATATACAAGCCTCTTGCTCATGTTAACACTTAGTCAACCAAACACCCTTAACCTCTTAGTTTAGACATGGAATATATCTTAGGACATATCATAAAAAATAATTAAATATGTTTTGAGTCCTTTTAGGTCTGACATATCTCAATTAGGCCTTATTTCACCTTTAGGTCTCATGGAGACTTAATCCCATTAGGTCTACTTTAGGACACGTTACACTTTGCCTTCCTTGGATCACTTTTAAAATCCAAAAACAATATGAAAATATAATATAAAAATAAAATATACCTCTACTAAGATCATATAGACTCTGTAACACCTTTTAGGTCTAATCATCACTTGATGCACATCATTTATATTGTTCATAATTAGGCCTTCTCATACATAGAAAGTCTATCTTGAACTACTAAAGATTAAACAAAAATTATCTAAAAAACCATGGAAAAAAAACATATATATAAAAAATAATTTATCTTAGGGTCATCACCATATTAATTATACATCACAAGTTAGGGCAAAAGGACTCAAAACCTTCTCTACAAATACCCCACTCAGAACTGCTATAACACTCCAAACCCAGTCATAAACAACTTAATCTTAAATACCTAAAATAACACTTCCCATGACAAATTATAATTTTAAAATATACTATTACATCTATATACCACTCTAAAATACAAAATTAACAAGGTATAATGTCAAATATTGGTCTTTTAGACCAATCTTTTAACCTTAGCATACACAGTCAAACCATAACCAATCAAGCCATTTTGGATTTAACATTTCTCCCTCTTATATTAACTTACAAGCTTTAAAAAATAATGATCATAAATTTAAATTCACAAGTAACATCACCATATCCATTAGATACATCAAATCATGGCATAGAGTCTCAAACTCATCATTACAACTTGCTTACCCAAAACTGCCAGTTTACCTTAAAGCACAGTCATGGTGACAATGACCTTTAACACCTATATGACCACTTATAGAGACTTATTATGAAAAAATATGATCATATTAAATATATAGACCATCCTAAATTATAATTATCATATGGTCTAGTGGAAACTATTGGTCTTATAGACCAATTTTTTGACCTTACTGCACATAGACCTCACTAGATCAGACAAGCCAACTTGTGAGCATATTTTTCACCATATTAATTGACCTTAAAAACTTATACCAAACATGAGTATGTATTAAAATTAATTAAAAAAATATTCATGCATTTGGTTTCATTACTATTCCTTGATAACACATTCCTAATCATCTTCTCACTATTGCCTGGTTTCTCACTATTTCCACTATTAGGCCTGTTAGCAATTGGTAAACTTGGATGAGTGGTTTAGAACATTTGAGGACTAAATTATGTCAATAAACCTTCAAGGACATGATACATGAGTCTAAAAGTTCATACTCCATCCATTTTCATACTTTGAATTTGTCAACTCTGACTGTTATAGCAAATCTCTAAGAAATGTGCACTTTCATGTAGGGTTTACTCACACACCTGATAACTCAATCACACTTGTAGGTACCTGGGAGAGTTTAATACATGATCAAATATTTTTTATAGTAATTTGAGACTATTAAGAGTTGTTTTGAACAATATATTTCATGTTAGGTCCTTGTTAGGGTTTTAGAGAGGTTAATCATAGGTTTTGGTGTTAACGATTATTCACAAAGGATTGCCCATTGAATCCAAAACTAATGGATATATATTTTATTAGACCATTCCAAATATCTTATTAATGTATCAGGTTCCCATTCATAGGTTACATATGCTAATGAACACTTGAAAGTCCTTATTGGTTTTGGATTCCTTCATTCTATGTACTTGAAAGACCTCAAAACAACTTTTCATGCCTTTTATTTCAAACCATGACTTAAAAATTTGTGAACATGATTGAAAAAACATATAATCCCTCTATCCATTATCACATGGTCTCAAACATCTTTAAATATGATCATGACCCCTCATTAGGCTATACTCTCTCTTTTGACTCTCCACCTCACTCACATACTCAATAAACATCTCTCATGATTAAATAGTGCCATACATCCTTAATATGTCTGGAAAATAGATCATGATGGCTTGTTAGGCTAGGCAGGTCTAGGAGTGGTCTAGGTACAAACTTGGTCTAACGGTCTTTCCCCTATGGGCCCACCCTAAGACTCTCATGAGTGTTTCAATGCCTCACATACAAGATTAAGCAACCTAATACATCCATTCATGCCTATGTTCACTCATCTCACCAAGCCACCAAGATCATACCTTCTCATAAGGTCTCTTCATGTTATGACTAGTGTCATGACTAGGCTTCTTAAATTCTTGAAACTTAACAACTGACCTTGAAACACTTATAAAAGTATATACACTTCTATTGCATGATTTAATAATTCTAAAAAACCTCTCACAATCTTGTGCTTACTTACTTCACCAAACTTCACTATGCACATCTTCTCATAGGGTCTAGACTAGGTTTCTCAAGACACCTTATACTCAAAAAATAGTATTCAAACATGCTTGCTTCAATGTTATCAAACAATAACACTCATCAGATATCACTTTCAGACCACTCCAACAATATTGAAATAAAATAACATAATAATCACTACGTTTCCTTCAAATTATCTCAAAGACCACTCACCATGCATCTTCACTAGATGCACCCTGACATCAATGACATCAACCTTGACATCAATGACAACACTCATCAACATCATAAGATATTAGACATATGGATAATTCCTAGATTGGTTGTATTATGTATATGTACCTTGATTTTAGATCCTCTATGGAGTATTAGGTTATGGGATTTTTTTTGGTATGCAAGACCCTCCTCATTATTTTCCTCAATGTTCTTAATATTGATAGGCTACAACCACATTGTTTCCTTGTGGATGTGTATGACATATCCAAGAGAGAAATAAACAAGGTAATTCATTATAATATTTATAGATTATACCTATAGTCCACATTGTTTGAACCTGAAGGTTTTATTTCCTCAAAACATAAACATTAAATGAAATTATATATTTACTTTAATTATGGTTCATCCAACCTCTATGCTACATTAGACTCTAGCTAAGTTAAAGTTTTGGGGTTCTTTGTGCTAAACTCAAATTTTTCTCCCATAAAATTCGCATTTAAATATACCACCATATCCCTCACAATAACTATATTTGTAATATTTTATCTTTTGAGTCTAATCCCAGGGGCCATTTTTGTTTTCATATTGTCTCATAGTCATATGAGTTCAAATATTCCCCTAGCTCTCCCTAGACACTCGTAGGTAATGAAGACATGGTATGCTTATCCCTTTTACTTTATGAGATGTTTGACGTTTGCCAATATATTTCCAAACACAAGTTCACTAGGAGCTACACTAGACTAGTTACATCCTACTTCCATTCATCTCACACCATATTTAATAAAAGGCCATGTGGTCATATTATAAGCTTATTTGGTAGACAAGTGAGACAACTTAAACCTAATAATTTCCATGTATTCATATCCATTGCACACTTATTTATGTTTAACCCTAAATTCAAATAAGTGGGATATCTTTGGTTAAGAATATAGAAATAGTTATAACACAAAGGGCTAATAAATTGATATATAGTAGGCTAATTAATAGAAAACTCAAAAAAAATTTAAATGAATACAACTGAGATTGCTAAAAATAGCAATGTACAAGTAATGAAATATATTGCAATAAATAAGGAACAATACTACTTATCTAGTTTACTCTACGTTGGCAGCTCTAGACTGGAAACAAGTGTAAAATATGCAAGATCGATATTCTCAATTAGTTGTCAAATTATATAAATTATACCTATGTGGATGTGGAAAATACCATAGGATATAAACAATACTATCAATGCCATTATCTAACTATAATGTAGGTGTCCATTAAAAATTAATGACTAGATCTAGATGTGACCAACTTCATTGTTTTGGGTTTTCTATCACCTTTATGCCAATGTCTTTAGATATGGGATACAATTTTTCACTCTTTGTTGATTGTTCAAAACTCTATTTCTTCACCCATAGAATGAGATTGTTGAAAAATAAGTTAATGAGTTCATGGTGATGAGCTTCCCCAAATACACCTTTATAAATGGATGCTAGGTACATAGCCAATACTCCAATAAGGGCATAAAACTTATGTAGTTTTCCCTTATGTGTGGGAAAGTGTGTGCACAAGGTTAAAATATACTATATAAAGTTGTATTCAATGATATAACATGTAATTTTATAATATCACTCATAGATTTATCTTTGAATGCTTCAAACATGTAATATGACTAATAATATGCTTAATATGAAAATAAGGTTGAATTGAATAAAGTGCTTGTGCAATTGATTGATGTATATTTAGTTGGTATTGATTTAATATTCAATAGAGGATGCATGAAAAAGATTAAAATTTTATTTATACCACATTTTTTGAAAATATCTCATGGTAGGGTTCAATAATATAATTAGGCTAACCCATGGGTATTGATCATTTTTTAATTTGGTTTAATTTTGGCTACTTAAAACTAGATAAGGATCTAGACACTAATGTCAGTGATAATGTCCCTCTATGGCCAATAGTGTCTAGAGAGATATAAAGTAGGTATGGACCTAAAACTAATATTGAATTATGTTTATTAGGGTTTAAGCTTTTTGTGAAATACAAGAGACTTGGGTCATCATATTTACACATGGATCAGACTAGGAGATAAGAATTTAGGTATAATGAGATGACGAATGTGAGTTTTTCAACTATAGGTAGGTCTATAACTAAAGGGTAGAGCCTTGATTGCTATCTATCAAATGTATAAAACTAAGATGCCATAAATATTTAGTTTTAGTGTTTACATCCTCCCCTTTAAATATAGTAATGCATAATGATTAATTACTAGGATAAAGGAAATAAATGTATATTTGGGTGTGTATAACACACCTTGACTTTACTTAAGCCCACTTTGAGTGCTTTGATGGTGTATGACATGTAAGGAAGATCATGTTATAGTATAAATCAATGCATATAATATAAAATTTGAAATAATTTCAAAATGATTTAAAATAAAGAGAGCAAGGAAGGTGTACACCCATGTGTCGACGCATCTATGTTGCCTCTTTATGTTTTGACTTGGTAAAGATGTTTTTTTATGAAGAATTGGAGCTAGATAAGGTTGAGACATGAACCTTCAAGATTTGAAGAGGGAGATTGGAAGGTATTTTTATCCCAATAAAGTGCAAGAATGAGTTGTGACATGACCATTGCAATCATTATATCTCACTCACATAACTCAAGTGTGAATATACATAAAATGATGAGGGTGAGTGATTTAATCAACTCATCTCATAAATATGGTGAGACTTGATGATTTAATCACTCTAATATATACATATTGTGAGATTTAATGATTTAATCACTTCAAACTATAAAATGAACCAACTAATGTAGAAGAAAAGGCTTGATAACAATACATATTAGTGTAATTAGTGCATCTTAGTGAGTAGTATAAAAGGTAAATTTGTAATTTTTGGTGAATTAGAATAGAATATGCATCTCCAATATGTCTAAGCTATATTATATGCATCGTAGATACAAAAACACTTGTTTCAAATCTATGAAAATCTGGTAGTGTATAATATTCTAATCCAAGTGTATATCTAAATCATGGAACTGAAATGGAATTTGTGTAAGTGTGGAGGTCATGTTCTTATGACATCCCCCACAATAGTCTCTAGGTATTGAGTAAGTGTGTTAGTGTAGAGTTAATGTTTTGATGACATTCCCACACATAAATATAGAAATTGATAAGGTATATAAGTTTGGAGGTCATGACTTTGTGACATATCCCCACTGTAATATAGAAACAATGAATATGTGGAGGTCATACCTTCTATGACATGCCCCCACTAAGATTCCCCCCCTTTTCAGGCAAGGTAAATATAAATTTCTAGCTGCCTCAACTCAAAAGGATAAATTAGTTATATAACATGTGTATTAATCACATTCATATATGGATAACATGTTGAAGTAGATATAATAGTTAGGCTCCCAGTTTGTGATCACATCAAGTCCTAAGATGCATGATATATATCATGGTAATATATAGAGGGTAAAAGTACAATCTCAACAAGAAATCAATCAAACACATAAGATCACTAAATTTCATGAAAATAAATGATCCAAGGAGACCTCATATAAGGGGAATGTTCAGATTCTGCATAATCTAAATGAATAGCATATTTAAATTTCCAACCAAATAGAATGACAAATTCAAATGTCTAATCAATATACAATGACACAAGGGCCAATACGTAAGTAAAATATTAAAATTTTAGACAAGAAATAATATAGAAATAAATATAATACACTCAAGGAAGTGAAAAATAGATAAATCATAAACAACTAGCATAAACATGTTATATTAGTCCCTAAACATATGTGTCAACAAAAAATGTTATGTAGTATAGAATATCAAATACACTATAAATTATATTATCATGGATATAAACATGTGTAATAATTGGAATATAATATCAAACATGATAATTTATAAATGATTATAAATGATATGTAACCTATATAAATCATGATCAAATAAGCACATGCCCCCAGTGTACTATATGACATGAGTAGAGGAAAGGTCCACCATTTGTAAATGTATATATCATGTGTCTAGGTATGTCTATATCAAACTCAAATATGCATGAAAAATATTTTTATATATGGATGAAATTATATGATAAATTAACATGAAGCAAACAAAATAAATTTTAAGGAGCTAGTAAAATCTGAGAATGATGAATATTTTTGTATTTTTGAATTATTTGAATGTTTTTGTATGTTTGGAATATCTGATTATTTTATATTTGTGGAATATTTGATAGGAAAAAGGATATCATATGATCCCATCCAATGTATGCTCATAAGTAACTCCAAGCTCAAAAAATGGTATGTGAAACTAATGGTATTTGTGGCACTTTTTCTTGCCACCATTGTTTATGCTTTTCTATTGCCAATATTTTATTGTGTTCTAGAAATATGATGCCAACAATTGCTGTTATAGACATATCATCATATTCATCATGTGGGACATAAATTTATTTATCTTTGAATTGGAAATTGAGGTGCATGTTTTTAGTATTCATCCTTGCATTCATCTCTCATAATAAATATTGACCAAGATGAAAGGTGAAGTTTGGTTCTAGCTTCACAACCCAAATGATAATCTATAAAACCTTGGCTCCACATACTGTGGGTAGTATGATATAGCCTAGAGATATTTTTATTAGTGGAGAGCACTATAACTAATCGATATTATGTCCCAAATGTTGTTATAATGTGGTAATAATTTTTTTATCCCAACTATGTGTATCAACCTTGAGATGTGGATAACATACTCCATCAATATTTTGATTAATATTAGATCTTTGAGGTGTGAAAATTTAGAAGTATTCTTTGCTCTTTCTCATTTTTAAATATAAAAAATTGGAGTCATTTCCACTATTCATGTATGGTCATTATACATCCTTTATATGTTTATTTATGAATTTGGTTCTGTAGTGCCTCATAGTGATTTGTGTTATTGCCAATGATCAGATTATAATTACAATACGGTGATCCCTATTTAAGAATGAGTCTATTGCTTGATATGTGTCTATTAAGAGTTAAATATATCATCTTATGCTCAAGTATTATTTCACTGTTATCTATGAAATCTATTATGGAGTATTAATATAGGATTCCACATTTTTCACATGATGTATCTGCATTTGTCCCTTATAAGGTTGACTCAATGATTTTAGCCAAGAGGTATGGATTTAATATTAAGCCTTTACATGTTCATTTGCTAATTTTTCTTTTCCCTTGTTTGAATGTTCTTTTGTATCCTCTAATGATTAATTTAACTTATATGTAGCAAGACTTGTAGGTGTGAATACGTTATGCAAAATATGATCAAGTACATCAAAATTTAATTTTTACAATTGTTCATCTATCATAGTATGAGAAAGTTCATCATCACTGTCATAGTAATCTAAAATTTTGTCATATTATTGCTTGATATTAAATAATAAAATGAGATAAAATATAGGCATTTATTTATGTTTTGGTATCATTATCTCATTTGGTAATGGTTCTTGTTCTAATTATGTATCCATGTGCACCTCAATAGCTAGTTCCTTATAAGCATGTTGAGGTAAATGAGTTATTTTTATTGATTCTCCCATATCATAATTTAGTATGATTTTAATTGGAATGTATTGCTTTGGTGGTATGAGTATAGGAACCCCTTTCATGTTGGAATGTAAATTTGACAAAATTTGAAAGGTTCATCATTAGTTGTCATTGTCAATAAGGTCTCATAATGCATGAATTTGACACATCGATGTAATGTATATGGGATGACCTCCATTGTGTGTATTAAAAGTCTACCTACAAGTAAGTTATAATGTTATGATTGAGACATTATTTAGAATATAGTTGGGATCATTATTGATCCCAATGTCACATCTAATGTTATTTGGCCAATTGGAGGGCTACATGAATTATCAAATCCTTTTATATGCAAGTCTTATTTTTGAAGAAGATTGGTGCTAATACCATGGTGGGTAAAATTTTTATGTCACAAACATTTTAGCCAAATCCATTATCAACTAGAACCCTTTGTATTCTCTTGTTATGCATATCCACTTGTATAAATAAATTAAAATATTGGTTAATAATATCTTTTGATGGTAAATATTTTAGATCAAAGGTATTGAGATTTGCATTATTTTTTAGATCTTACATAATAACTTCAAAACAAGAGGGTTCTATATCACTTGGTACTTATATTTTATGCACTATTTCATATAATATATCATTATATATAGTAGACTATTTTAGAAGCTCAAGGATTGAAATTATAAAATGTGTATTGCTCAATTGGTCGACAAGGTTATATCATTTATTTTTTATTATCATTTTAGGATTAGGAAGAACGTATTATATATCAATAGGTGGTGGGATAGGTTGGTTACCCTTACCTCTTAGTGTAGTGACAATGTAGAATGTGGAATCTAATATAAGTTATGGTCAAATAATGGGATCGGGATGGTAGTTGTCATTCGAATAGGCTCTAGGAGGAACAATGGGTTGGGAGAAATCATGTTGGCATTTGGAAACTAGTTCTATATTGCTAATAAAAGAGTTGTAAAGAGAGGTTAACCTTTGAGTTTGTTTTAACACACTCTATGTATATTGATGGATTTGGTTATTGCATTGGATGATGTCTTTGAACGATTCAACATAAATAAAAAATAACTATCAATATGTACTATCTAAAATAATAACTAATAGATGTATCCATATTGAACATGATTTTAGGAAAAAATTAAATTTTAAAATTTAAACGTTGTGAAATAACAAATCAAAATTCTAAAAATAGTAAATTAGGAAACCCTAGGTCAATCTAAGGTTTGGAGACCAAGGGTTAGTTTCACCAAATCTTTATCCCTAAATTTAAATAAGTGGGGTGTCTAGGATTAATAAAAAAGAATTAGTTATAACACAAGGGTGATAAATTGATCTAAGTAGGCCAATTAATAGAAAACTTAGATAAGCAATATTCTAAATGTATAACCTGAGATTGCTAAAAATAGTAAAGTACAACTATTGAAATATATTGCAATAAATAATGAAAAATGGTACTTAGCTATTTTATTATGTGGAAAAGGATATAGATTAGAAATAGGTGTAATATATGCATGATCAATATTTTGGATTAGTCATCAAATTCTAAAATTTATACTTCTGTCATCATGGACACTATCATCAGATCTAGATACTATCATCGATGTTAGTATCTAACTGTGATGTAGGTGTCTAGTATAAAATAATGACTATAGATGGATGAGACTAACTTTATTGTTCAAGGTTTTTTTATCACCTTTTTATTGATGTACTAAAATCTAAGATATAGGGATTCACTCTTTGTTGATTATTCAAAACCCTAGCTCTTCATCCTTCATCACCCTTCAAATGAGTTTTTTGATAATGGGTTAGTGAGCTCATGCGATAGAGTTACCCCAAAGACCCTTTTACCAATGGGCATTGCATACATAGCCAATACTCCAAGAAGGGCCTTAGAATCATGTATTTATCCCCTATGTGTGGAAAAGTGTGTGCACAAATATACAATATACTATATGAAGATGCATGTAGTGATCTAGTTTATAATTTGAAAAATATTTATCATGAATTACACCTTGAATGCTTCAGACCTATAATATGCTTGATATGAAAATATGGATGAATAGGGCAAAATAAAGTGATTCTAATTTAGATTTAGTAGGTGTTTGCTTGGTATTTGTGAGATGATGAATGCGAAGGCTTAGAATTGTATTTATACCATAAAATTTTAAATTATCTCATGGTAGGGTTTAATAAGATAATTAAATTGATCCATGGGTTTTGATAATTTTGTACTTTGGATGAATTTTTGCTACTACACACTATATAAGGATCTAGACACTAACATCAGTGGTAATGTCCCATTGTGACTGTTAGTGTCTAAAGTGCTAGAAAGTAGATATGTATCTAAAACTCAAAGTGAATGATGTTTATTATGTTTTAAGATTTATGTGTAGGACAAGAGACTTGGGTCATTAGAATGACATGGATCAGATTAAGAGATAAGAATTTAGGCATAGTGACATAGTAAATGTGAGCGTTCTAACTGTAAAGAGGTCTATAATTTAAGGGTAGAGCATTGATATATATTTGTCAAATTTACAAGAATAAGATGTGATAAATATTTAGTTATAGTATCTTAAATTTACCACTTTTAATATTATAAGTATTTCTCCATAGAAACATGTTTCATCTTATTATATAGGGTCTTCCTCTTTTGAATCTTCTTTATGGTATTACATTATAATCAATTAATTCTGTAAACATACCCATTTGATATTTAATTGTAACTTCTCTATTCCTTGGGATATGTGATTGTTCTTTAAATTTTTTTTGAATCATACCTTTTTGAGCCCCATAAGCCAATCTTGTATTTTGGTGGACATTAATATATATATATATATATATATATATATATATATATATAAAGTAAATCATCAAGGAAAATTAGTGCAATGCAATGTGTCGCTAATATAAACTTTGGTTCCACATATAATTCTCTATTTTTTTTCTTCTCTAAAAATTATTTTAGATACTCAATAAATTATTATGAATAATAAATGCTCAATTTTTTTAGATTGATTTTTAGTTGATAAATAATATATGCCTAAATACACTAGGGTGATTGTGTATTTATAGACATCTTGAATTCAAATTTGGACCTTATTCACATGAACTTCAACATCATAATTTTCATAAAGTGAAAAATAAGTGATAAAGAATGTGTTTACATGACATAAAGTGGAACACAAGACGTGAAACTAAAACCATTCACTATATTTTTTGGTAAACCTGAGACCATATAACACAATTCTAATAGGGGACATAAAAAGAGGAGAGACAAGAAAGAGAAAAAGAGATACAAGAGGTCAAGAAGAATGATATGGACTACTAGAAATTATTAATTACATAAATAACACCTAATTTAATGTAATAATCAATAATTACAGAAACATCATACAATTATATGACTAATAAATTCCAAAGTACCATTTCTAGGTGTGTATATAATGCCCTACTTTGATGTGTGTGTGCATATTATTTATCCTAATTATATTTTTTTATAAAAAACAAGTACAAAAAAGTTGTAGTTAAATAAATATAAGTACGTATAATGTAAATACATAATTAAAATATATACAAGAGGATACAAAATAAAACAATCAGAAGTGTTGTCAAAGTAATCTAAAACAAATAATTGAATTGAAAAAAAAAGATAAAAATAATCACACCCTGATATTTTATAATTTTGAATTTATATTCTTATTGTGTTGATTGTATTTGGCCTAATATTAATGTTTTGGACCTGTACCCTACTTTAATACATATTATTACTTGTATATGCTTACTTTAGAAAAGCCCAACTATAAAAATCCTGACCACTTTGATTTCATCCCTATGTTTTCAAGTGTCTTTATTCCCGTAGGTGCATATTTATAAAATTAGGTTTTTTGGTGCCTATGCATTATGTCTTCCTGATTGTGGTTGTTTTATTAATTCATAGATGTGTATGGTATAATATGTTATGTAAATGAATATTCACTTTAACCTATTTTTCAAACTCTAAGGAAAAACAAAAGTAATGGTTTTGGGAAACCATTGTAATAGCATTGCAAACTACATATCCCACACATTCAGAATAAAACCACTTCATTTTTATTATGGTGTTTGAATGGAATAACTTAAGGGTTTCAACATCCTCTTTTATAAAAGTGAATTATTTAATACTAAATTCTAATCACCCTCATTTGGCAGAAGGGATTTTGTAGAGATAAAAACATATATAAATGTCATAAGTGTGTAGGATTTGATTAAATGAAGTAAAATTTGAATGTATAAGTTTGGCTCTAGGATTGGCCCTCGATGAAGTGGGCTGTGAAATCTTCTCCTCCTTCTCTCCATTGAATCCTTGAATTATATATTCTCTTCACTTTTTTCTAAATATAAAAAATGGCTTGGAAAATATTCTATTAATAGTATTATCTATGATGACTAGAGCATGTTGAACATATTGTGAAAATACAAATGGGAAGGGTTAAGGATCATGACTAATAGTAACAAAGATATGAACCCAAATATAAAATATACAAAAACATATGGATACAAGTTTTTTTAGGATGGGGCCATACATGTATAGGTTTATCAAGGAGATTTATAAGTCCCTATTTTGAAGGTAGGGTTATCTAATAGATATAATTTAGTCCATATGTATAAATGGATATTGTTTGGATAAACTCTAAAATTATTTTAAATTCTATGGAAAAAATATAGACCTATGTGGGGTTAGATACATTCTATAAATGGGTTAAAATGTAATTTTTTTCTAAATAAGTTGAATCAGGAATAAATGTTTTTAGCCAAATTTGGGTGTTTGCATAATATCCCCATTTTGACATGTGTATGTGAATTATATGAAATGTATGTGTGCATCAAAGTATAAATCTCAATAATTTAAGATATGCACCTTCACTTACCTAATAAATATTTAAGGGTTTTTAATTTTCTCTTTCTAAGTTTCCATCCACACTTGATTAGCTAATTTACCTGAAACAAGTGCCAATTACTACAAGTGGTTAAACTACTCATAGAGTACAAGCATTTTTAAATTTTTTTTGAATATTTTTAACTTGATAATTTAAATTAGTTATTATAATTAAAATTAATCATAGGAAAGAATACACCTTTTTAGTATTTACCCCAAAAGCCAACATAATTAGTCCATCTATACGCTTTTGATATGTGCTACAAACATATCCAAACACTCTGTCATGGGAGTCACCATTGTCTCATGCACACATATTATACTTTAATTTTTTTTATTGAAACTTAGCTAAGACACACTTTTGAGAGTCACCAACACCCAATCCACTTCTTAATCAAAGAAATAGATTTAGCTCATATTTGATCATTTCATTCTATCTTGATATTAAAATTTCCTTTATAAATGCCCCACTTTTGAGGTAATTGACAAAGAGTGTAATCACTCATATCAGAACACATATGTTAAAATCACCATATGCTATGAAAAATTATTTATTTTTCATGTGTTATATACAAAATTTATATAATTCAAATTTATCCCTCACATATTAAAAAACTTAGCTAGCCAAATCATGCTATTATCCAAATACATGGAAAATGAATTTGATTTTTTATATTGACTTAGCAATCTAATTTGAAATATCATATAGTCATGCCACAATTGATCATGTAATATTAAAATTTGAAGGTAAAAAATGAAAATATAATCAAGCAGTTACTCTCCCATACATGCATGGTGACCAACATGTAAATATAAGCACTAAAAAAGAACCTAAATATATATGAAACATGATTTAATATATGTTGGACTTAAGATATGACCATAAAAAAAACCATGCCCAAGTGAGTGACTCGACTCACAACATGACTCAAAAAACATAAAAAATGATAAGATTCGCTATGGACAAGATGTACACATAAGAAAACACATGAAATCATAAGAAATAATTCATTAAAAAATAGTCAATGTAATAATTTAATAATTGTAATTTAAAATATACGTGATAAGAAACATATAAGGTATTAGAAAGCTATGGAGTAATCTACCTCAATTGAAAAAAGATAAGCAAGGATAAATTTCACTAGAAAGAATCATTCAAAATGGTGATTCCCCCAATATACGATATGTTTTAAAATACATTTACCCCTCCAAGATGTGCACATAAAATTTCAAATCTATTATTATGTAACTTGTGAATCTACATACGATTCACTCAAGAAACATCGTAAAAAATATATATGTATAAACCATGGATAATGAAAAACTATAAATATATGAATATGTAACATGTATAAATAATTTTTATTTCCTTATTTTTTTGTTTTTGAAATTTGAAATTTTCCAAATTTTTGAATTTCTAAAAAAAATCAATGTTTTTGAATTTCTAAAAAAAATTAGTGTTTTTGAATTTTTCAAAATTTATTGAATTTTTTAAAAATTTCAAATGTTAATATGTTTCCACACCTTAATTCATAATATATGAGCTAAGTATTCATCAAATGTGATAATAATATCATTATAGAGTTGTTATTGACCAAACCCCTTCCCTCTACTGAAGACCTCCCTACGAAAGATCCTTTTGCTAAAGCCCCTAAGACTTCAAACTATGCGAAGGCTTCCCCCATCCTAAGATCCTTCAACCCCTACACTAGCCTTTTTAATACTCCCCTCAACCATATACTTCCCCCTCTCTACCCTCATCTAAAAAATGTAAAATCATTTCCACTCTCACCAAGGAGACTAGCAACCCTAAATTTACCCTTATCCTATCCTCGAAAGACTCATTTGGTCAATTTAGCAGAGAATTGGGGTTTTTTTAGACAAGTTGGAATAGTTTGAAATGGTCATGTTAGAAATCATTGCAGATTGGAATAGGTTAAATTTGGCTATGATAAAGCTTAAAAATGACCCATACATAGTTCTGAACATGGAAGACACTCTACTTGAGAAGAAAATGGAATATGTGGAAATTTATGAAGAATCCCCTATGCAAGACAATACCTTTCTAATCTCAGATGAAGGCTCATAGAAGTGGACCATGGGAATAATCATAAAGACTATGTTGAAGGAATCTATCCTAGATACTGAGGAAGAGTAGGAGACTAATCAGGAGAATACAAGCTCTGAGGAACTTTTTGGTTCTAGTAGTTAATCAGTTTATGGTCTTTTGTGTTTAGCTTGTTAGACTTAGTGGTCTATTTTTCCTTTTGGGTTTCTAGTTACTTTATATTTAGCTTTAGGCCTTCTTTTTAAATTGATGTCATTCTTTGGTTATTTTTTGCTTATACTAATTTTGTCTAAACTAGTGATAGGAGCCCTGTAAAACTTGATTATTCACTTTATCTAATAAAAAAACATCATAAAGTGTATGAATATTGTATAAATTAACATTTTCTATGTAATAGTGTAGGTGAAATACATATGACCTAAGGTACGGTATAAAATCAAGATGTCATGCAATATGATAAGGCCAAATAGAAAGTGAATTGTAATTTAAATAAATTGATGACATTGGGAAGACCTCTTTCCCCAACATATGAAAATTATCAAAGAAAGATAGATATAGCAATGATTACCATCATATGTTGATAATATAATGTGAAGTTAAGAATATGTAGTGAATAGTATATATAGAAAATATTTGTGGCTAGATTTACCCCCATAATAAAATATGTGTCATTTACACCAATTTAAAAGATACATTCAATGAATAATACATATGAAAATCAAGAGATGATAAGATTTAAAATGGTGTTAAGGTGATGAAATATCTAACTAATGAAATAAGGAAAGACATTCAAGTAATATGGCCTTTTATTGTGATACAATGTATAATCAGTAAAATGTTGAGAATATATATATATATATATATATATATATATATATATATATATATATATATATATATATATATATATATATATATATATATATATATATATATATATATATATAATGCCCACATGTCCAAATTATGCTTGAAATCATTCTTGAAGAAACTCATGTTCTATTAATGAAAAACATGTGAGGGAATAATGTTCCTCCCAAAGGAAAAGATGTTTATTATATATATATATATATATATATATATATATATATATATATATATATATATATATATATATATATATATATATATATATATATATATATATATATATATATATATATATAATGCCCACATGTCCAAATTATGCTTGAAATCATTCTTGAAGAAACTCATGTTCTATTAATGAAAAACATGTGAGGGAATAATGTTCCTCCCAAAGGAAAAGATGTTTACATTTCAATGAATATCATGCTTGGGTATAACTCCCCCATAAGAAAATAAATGTGATCATGTATAAAACCAATTTTTTTATTTTTTAAGTTATATATAGAATAAATAGAAACTAATACAATAAAACATGTGGCTACATAAGAAATAAAAATAGAAAGACTCACAAACTATAATAATGAGATAAGAAGTATTTTAAGAACCTGTATGATTCTGTAATAATTTAATGTGTTATATTGCAAAATTTCTCAATAAATATGTTATCATCATTGGATGACTAGTGTAAGTTCTAATAATAGAACCAATGAAACATAACAATAAACATAAAATAAGTAGCTATAAGAATGTTGTAGAAAATAGATTAAATTTCCATATGAAATATAAAAATAATAAGAATGAAATAAAACCAAGGTGAAGGACTATTTAAAATCCATATCCTAGAGGATATTTATGTATAAAATTTAAGCTTCCAATGTAAAAATATGCTAATAAATAGTATGAACACGTTCATGTATACAATTAAGAACTGTATAGACCATGGAAGTTATCATTAAGAAACATTATGCATGTAGATATAACATTATATAAAATATGTTATTTCTTATAAAAGTAAGAAATGTTCCCCCACCCAACCTAAGGAGAGTCGTATCATATGCATATCTATCTAGACTTTCCTACATATTACCTAAGTTGAGGTATACATTGAAAAAAATAGTGTGAAAATATAGATTTAAATTTTTTACAGTGATAGGTATGACGTGTATTTGTCAAAAATATAAAGGAAAATTTTTATTTTATTTTCTTATTTTATGAATGTTTTTATATTTTGTAAATTTGAAAAATAAGTAAACATTAAGAAGAAGGCACATGTAAGACACAACATATAGAATAATAAATCTATGTATAAGGATATGGTATAATAAATATGCATTGATGATAAATACAAATTATTTATTTGTATTTTATCCCTTTTTTAATTTTTTAACTTAGTTGATACAATATATAAATCATGTATCAAGATAACAAGCAAAATGTATATTATAAGAAGGTTTCTAAATATGTAAGCATGAAATCCATCCATTCCCAATAAGGCATTAATATATGTGCATAAGGTCATATGTACACCCTATAAATGATTCATCGAATGGCAAATGGTCATCACAAAAGTATTGGTATTGATTACTAGTGACAAATTATGTTAATTTTGAAACATTAGGATGTGATTGTGAAATTATAACTTCAAGTGATACTATCCTTAGTGATAGGTTTTGTATTTTATTTTTAAATTTATTTATGGAAAGTGTAATGGGAAATTTTAGAACAAAGGATTTGATTGCACAATTACATCAAAACCCCCAAATTTCCAACTACCTAAGTAAGATATAGAGCCATTAAGATCAAATGCAAATAGATGAATAATATTTCAAATCAACACTCTAATCATACAGCTAATTGCTCCAAACCACGATTAAACAGATACAAAAAATAAAAGGATTGGATAGAGATTACCTTAGACTCATAATTTTTACATTATGCTGGCATGATCATGGATGTTGATGATGGATTCAAGGACTTGGATTGGCATGGAGACTTCATGAACCTAATAGATGTTTGATCATGGATTTGGTATATTTCTTCCTCATTTTTTGGCCATGGAGGAGGGGTGGATTTAAATACAGGAAGGAGGGAATGATCAATGGCTAAATTTCAATCTTGGGCCATTGAAATTTATGATTGAGAATTATTTAAGGAATTTAAAATTCCTTGAAAACCTCTATATTTAGAGGCTTCTAGAGAGGAAGGGTGAGAATGGAGAGGATTCTAGAATTGGATAATTCTAGAATTATCTTAGGGGTTAATTATGATTAGGTATGGGATTAGATATGAATTACACGAGTGATTAGGGACTAGGGGTGTAAGAGAGATTAGTAGTAGGCTAATAGGTGGGCCACGAGAATTTAAAATTCCCAAATAATAGATAAGTGGGATTTAGGATAAGTTAAGAGATGATTAGGGGAATTAATGAAGAAGTGGGATAAAACTGTAGTTAGTGAATAAATAATAATGAATGGGGACATTAGATAAATGATTAGAAAGAGGTGATAAATTAGTGGGATGAATGGAGATAAACTAGATAAGCAGAATTAGTGTTGACTAATAGTGATATTTGTGACATTAAATGAAGTGACCGAATTTAGAGGCATACATAAAGTATTATATTTTTTAGGGCATGGGTATAAATGTTTGTATTTTTTATATATTCTCTCAAAGTTGGGTCTTAGTGTTGATAATGGAGATAAATTGGCTATTTTACATAGGTATAGGATCCAAACATGTGTTATAATGTATAGTAAATTTATAAGTACTAGCCTTAGGAAATTATATGTCATAAATTTTTATATTTGTTGACATCATGTATCATCTAAAAAATGTGATTAGGGTTTGGAATAATAATTATTTATAAATGTTCAATAACGTATTCACAAGTAATTTTTAATCCATTTTAAAAAAAATTATATTGTAATGAAAATCAAAAAATTCACAAAAAAGGTTATAAAACCCTTATGGATGAAATAGATGATAAAAATATAGAAAAAATATGAAATTTATTATTATAATTGATTGACCAAACCATAAGAAGATGTGGGTTTGTGAAATTATAGGTTGAATGTAAGATAGAGATCAAACCCTAAGTAAATCTAAGTACCTAGTTAGTAATAAGGGTTTTGGATAAGGAAATAAAGAAATGAAAATATATCTAAACTCAACCATGAAAATTTTAAAGAAAATGGTTGTATAAAACCCTAGGTTTGTTTTTGTAAAGAGTTTGGGTTTACCATTTTTTTACCCTAGTTATAGTTTTTACAAAAAATAGGTATAAAAAATATGTAAATAAAATAAATATATTATTTATAACTTAAATACAAAAATAAAATCTATTTAAGAGGCTAAATTATAAAAACAAGCCCAAGTGTTATAAATATAAGTTAAAATAATGTAGTGAATTGACAAAGTGGTTTAGGAATGATCACACCTTAACTGTTATATAATAATGAATATTTATTATTACTTGGTGGAATATATTTGACCTATTCCTAAATTTATTTACATGTACCATATTTTGGGAAATACCTATACTTGTACAAGCCAATTCTAGACAATTTCAGTCATGATAATATTGATTGATTTGGTTATGTTATTATGTCTTGAGTGCACCTTTGTAGCATTTTGAATTTTTTATTTTCTTGTTATTTTAAATTGAATATTCCTAATTTATACTATAAATTCACTTTGCATATGTTTAGATTAAAACATGTTTTTTAGCTAACTATTCACTTTAACTTAATTTACACACTATAGAACAAAACAAAATTAATGGAGTCATACAACCACGATAGCAACATTATAAACAAGGTATCATGCATGCTCTAAATCAAACCTCCACTTATTACTTATGGTGTGTGAATTGATTAAATTGATTAATAGTTTCAACCTCTTATTCTATAGATGTGATCTATTAAGCTGCTAAAGTCTAAATAATCTCCTTTGACATAAGGGATACTGTGGAGGGAACAAGATGGATAGATATTAAAAGCATGTGGGATTTGATTTAATGAAGAAAAAATTGAATTGAGAATCTTGACTCTATTTTTAAACCTTCATAAATTTGGGTATCTAATTTTCTCCTCTTTCTATCTCTTGAATCCTTTGATTCTAAATATTCTTCTCCCTTTGTTATAAACATTAAAAATAGATTTGTAGTACTTTGTTTATAGAGAATGATCTAGGATGGCTAAATAAAGTTATAAAACTTTTGAAAATACTGATAGGAAGGGTTAAGGCTCATGGTTAATGGTGATGAAGAGACACAACCAAAAAACTAAAAGATAAGAACCTATATGATATGCATTTTTTCAAGATGGGCATGTATAAGTACAAATTTTCCAGGAGATACATCAAGATTTATTTTCGATGCAAGGCTCGCTAAAAGATATAATGTAATACATATGTAAAAATAGATATAATTTTGATAAAAACTAAAATTAATTTAAGTTATATGGATAAAATATATAATTATGTGTGATTGGGGCCATCCAATAAATGGGATAAAATGTAATTTTTTTCCAAATAAATTGAATTGGGAATAAAAAAAGGAATAAGTGTTTTGTGTCAGGTTTGGGTGTCTATACATACATATCAAACCAAAATAAAACATGGTATGGATGCAATATTTTATGCCTCTTAATAATAATCTAATGTGCGCATGAATCTTACAAGAAAAATATTTATTTTTCTACTCACACTTGTGTGATTTAGACACTAATAATATTATGTTGAACCTATAAAATTGAAAATGGTATAGCTGATTGAATTGAGCTTGTAATAATTCCTTCATTATATTACATGCCTTTTTAAAAAAAAATCCAACATTTATTCCTAAGTACAAATTTTAGTGGCAAAAAATCAAGCTAAAACAATATTTTCTATGCTACAAAAAAATACTAGAAAGTATCCTGAATATATTCCAAAATGAGAATAGGCGGTGCATCCTAATTACATCTTATCGTGATGATGCGTGAAATATAAATTCTCCCTTCTATAGGATCCTTTTTTTAGTGTCTAGATATTATATCAATATAATGTGTGGAATGTATGCCCCCATTTTTAGATATGGGATGAACCTATTAAACACATATCTCAAAAGGAAGGAATTTAATACTCACATCATGTGGAAGATTAGATATAAAACCAATGATTTATAACATATAAATATGTGATATTGGAATCATGTATGTTATGAATAATTTTCATGATGTTGGCCTATGATATAATAAATATAAAAAAATAATAATGTGCTAACCTTGGGTGAAATGTAAAAAATGTAAGATCAAAGAGATTCCCCATGTAGGCATAATATATAACAATATGAAATGCAATTATGATTTATTTCCCCAAAATGATGCATGATTTAGATTAGTCAAATATGCATATGCAAAAAAATTGTGCATGGTATGGATCATGAAACCATAATATAAATTAAATAAATGAGGAGAATAAATGTCACATGAAATATCTCACATATGTGACAAATCATAGAGAAAACACTTAAAATATTAAAAGTACACTAAGCACATACCAAACACATAAGATAGTTAGATAACATCAAGCATGGAATAATAATAAGAGGAAATGAAGGTGCATAAAACATAGTAAACATGATACAAACACACTTATTTACCCTAAGTATGGTTTTATACAAAATAAAAAATAAACTAGTTGAACTTAAATAGATGTAAGAATACATGATTGAAAATACAAAATTTAAATCTATCTAACATGCTATAATGAGAAAATATTTGAAGTGTTAATATGAAACTAGACTAATCATTGTACATTAAAATGGGTAAGGAATTATCACACCTATTTTAGTTTCTACAAATATAAGATTTTAGAAAGACTATATAGACTATGTGCAAGATGTTCAAGGATATACATATTCACTATGATAGACTCATTCCTATATTGATCTTAAAGAGAAACACTTATATGATCTTGATTTTTTGAATATGCTCGGGTATGTTTGATTGTGGCTAGGTTTGTCTTACTAGATTTTTTTAATCTAAGTTTCTTGTCACATTTGCATTATTTTGTTCATGTTACACTTATAACATCACTATCCAAATATGTTAGGCAACATGTGTATAAAAAAATTATATCCTCCTTGTCCTAGCTTGAGACTCTAAAAAAAATAGTTATGGTGTTGAGAAACAAACAAAAAAAGTGTTGTAAACTATTATATATAATAAAATATGGTCTTTAGTACTTGACAGTGATAAAATTAACACACATTTACCATGTATTAATTGAGCATAAAAATAAGGTCCTAATTTTCAACTCTTTCGCACTTGTATTGTATCTTATGATTCAAAAATTTCCATTCTATTGTTAGACATGTACAAGAACCTCATTGTATATTTCAAACATGCTAAATATCATGCATAAAAATATCTAGACTCTCAATTGAGTCTGCCTATACATAGTTTGGTTCTACCATATTCAATCAATATCACCAACCATTTCCAAACTAATCTAGTTGGTACCAACCCTCTCCTAAAAATGGGTATTTTTGAAAATAAAATCTCATATTAGGATCAACCCATTTACCTATGTCTTTGGTGTGAGAAATTATCCAACTAGACTCATATGTAAATTAATCAATGTATCATTTAAAATAAACTAGACACTTATGTGGAATTTACCTATACATAATTTAACGTTAAAAAAATATGCCCTATTATTCTAAAATTTCAAACTTATCACTAAGTTTAGTCACAGGCCAAGTCTAAAGCATACTAAATCCAAGTCAAAGCATACATTGTCTAGTACAAAATCCAAATCATTATTTTTTATACATATAGCAAGGGATACAAAATATAGAATCACACTATATGGGATAATTATATGTTGATTAATTTCACTCATCATAGTATCAAATACTTAGACAAGAGACAGTTAAAAAATGGGGGTTAGCTCAGTCCATTACACTTTCTTATTTTCTTTTAGTTTTCTAGCCCTCACAAACACACCTAGGGTTTCAAGGTATGGAAGATTGAGTTTTGGAGCTAAGTGCACCATAAATATTCTATATCATAAATACAAATAATGTAGATATATGTGTAGGTGACCATAAAATAGTTTATCCTCGTATTATTACAAGTTAGTACCAACTAGCAAGCTAGTATTGATCGAATATATTGACCCAATCATGTGGAACCAACCCTATAAGACATAGAATTAGTTATAGAACTAAACAAAACATAGGCCTAATTTATCCTTGTTCTAAATTTCATAATATAATCACAATAATTAATTCATCCATAAAATTAAATTACTGATCCCTTTTATGCACTTACTATATTTATCATGTCACTAGTTAATTTTGATCAATCAATCTCAATCTTTTACATTCAGATGAATTATTTAAGTTTATATCTTAATAAATGAATTAAATTAAAAATTTATATGTTAGTTATATTATATTCTCATAGTAATCCAAATTAGGGTAAAACATATTTGTGAACCCATAAACATATTTAACTATCTTTCCAAGGTTTTGGATTATATTTTCCTAAGTTTTCAAAAAATTATTTCAGGTTTACATACAAATCTCATTTTTGATTTCTATACAAAAAAATACATTTCATATTTTTGTCCTAGAGTTTCAAATATAAGTTAATATTTACTTACACACATCAAGATATTATTCAATTTTTTCCCCTAAGGTTTCATGTTTTGATATTTTATTTTTATAATACACAAATAATCTTTTCACCTTTGGCCCTAGCCTTTTACATAGTTGCATGATCCCATCCAATAAGTCTTGCCCCTTTTATAGGCTAATATGTAGTACTACATTAATTGGAGCCAATATAAATCATAATAACATTCCTTATAGTTCTCTTTAAATGGATACAATGAATGTTTCTTCTTCTTTTGATCACACAATTTCTCATGAATATGTGAATATAGAGGATTATGTTTATTTTCTTCCATTGGAAAATGATAATAGATAAAATAAGAAATAACATAATTATCATGATAATTATGAGGGCCTGGATATACATGATCCTAATGAACTTAACGAGGTCAAACCTAATTGATCCAAGAGGATATGGGTTTGTAGATCTTACCACATTTTACTAATATTGCATATCTATCCATGTGCTAAACTTGACATCATCAATATTAGGTTACACACCTACATACAAAATTCTCAGATCAAAATTCAATTATGCATTACCATATAGCTCCTATAATGAAAGTATTATAGACCTCATCTCATCAGTAATGACAGCTAGTTAGGTCAAAAAATTTATCAGTTATGAAGAGGTTTTAACAACTCCTGTAATAGTTCAATTGATGTTTCATATTCTTCCAATGTATAATTTCAATATTTTTAGTTAGAAATAAACAAGAATTAAATTAATAATTACTTATACACCAGACATCTAACCTCTCAAATATTGTATAAAGCTTAACATAGTAATTTTTTTTATTACAGTTCTACATTAGTTGTCATCTTGTTATTTGATTTATTTTTTATTTAACCTACTCAAAGTCATATCATCTATCATTCATGAAGTATATTCCATACATAAAACTATTAAATCCATTTAATTAGCTTACACACTAGGTACTCCATTGGACCCTAGATAAGTGGTATTAGAGCACACACACTTCATATCATTTCTAAGTGGTATCATGGTGTTTTTTGAAATTCATCTCTATTTTTATGCCCACTCATTTAATATTTGATTAAAATAATTTATGGATCAATATTCATGACCCTTAATCATGCCTTCCTTCACTTCCTCAAATGGGAGACAAATAAATGAATAGGCTAACTTAATAAATATTACAAAAGATTAAATAAGATGTATTTAAAATGAAATGGGAAGATTTGGAGGAACATTATGCACATGACTGATCAAGTATCATTCATAATTTATCTCTACTTCTCAATAAACATGATAATTCTAATACATCCCTTTCTCATTAGTCATTTAGTGTTCAAATGTCATACAAATTGCAATTCAATCTAGACATCAATATGTTTGAAGGGAAAATAGATCCATATGAATCATATAACTATATTAACCTAATTTATTCATATTATTTGGTTAATAAATTCTCTGATCTCTAAAATATTACATTCAATCTTCTGAAAGTTTAATTATTAGTAAATAAATGGTGGGAAAACTATTACAATTCATGTGAAAATCATGCAAATGAAATTAACTTAGACACATGGAATGGTTTCATAGAAGCACTCAAAGAAACCTATTACCCTGTTGGAAATTATGATGAATTTTACATCAATTTTTCTTAGTTTTACAAAATAAAATAACAATATGAATAATAATACACATACATTTCATATTATAGTGTCCAAAATCGAGATTCAAGATTCACATTAAAAAACCCTTATTTTATAGGTTAAGATTGAGACCACATATCCATATAGATATGTAATTATTATGGATGTCTTTAATCACATAAGGCTACATATTTTATTTCATGTTTTAAGTAAAGGATAAGGTAAAACTAAGATAGAATATTATAAGTCTCAAACTAATCAACAATCTAAAAATTCCAAGCATAATTCCAAACTAGGGTATAACTTTAAACACCCTCCTCCACATAAGAAGTAACAATCATCAAATGATAAAAATAAGTATTGTAAGACTATAAGGTGGTGTTCAATTTATAACACTAATAGTCATTCCAATGAACAATGTCATGCTAGGAAGGTCCTAATTGCACAACTAGAGTCAACATATACCAAAAATACTTCATTATAAAATAGGTAATTAGATCATAAAACCTAAAACAAGTGATATATTAGGTACCATAAACATCTCTAGTACTCCATAAATAAATGAAGCACAATATTATTCCATTCTCAAATGTGGATCAATTCTCAATCGATATACTTCATCATTGAAAATGGAAGTTATAAGAACTTATTTTATCCTAAATTAGTTTACATATTAATCTTTCCACTGACGCCTCACACACAACCATACTCTATTGGATGGTTTATTACACATTTTAATAAATGCCATTAAATAGTGTCAATTGGTGTATAACATTAATCCTTTTTAATATATGGTCCTTTGTGATGTCACTCCATTATAGGTATGTGATATTTTATTTGGTCAACCATATATTTACTAATGACATGCAGTCTATGAGGCAAATCCAAAACATGTTTTCATAGATGTTTGTGATAAGTGATACTGCATGCCAAAAGTAGTCCTTGTTATCACTAATTAGCACCAAGTAGTTAATAATATAGTCATGTATAGTAATAATTTCATGATTTTAATGGTAAGATTTCAATGTAAAAATGTCTTTATGGCACCAACCCTTATCAAAATTCTTTTAGTAATAGTGATATAAGCCTTAGAGTTGAACCACATTGGAAGAATAAAATGATATCTTTTAGCCACCAAAGGAAGTGCCTAAACATAGTGAGGTGAAGTGAACTATTGATTTAATCCTTGGAATACCATTATATAATTCTTATTTATAACATAGATCATTTATGAAGAATGAAGAAATAAAGTGACATATACATGAACTTTTGGACAAAGAAAATATCAAACTTGGCTCATCAACTTGTGATATCTCAATTATGTTTGTGCCAAATAAGGATTTTCCATGGAGGTTTTACATTGATTAAAAATATCCCTAAAAAAATCATAGTAAATAACTAATATCCCAAGTATCTAAGGACTCTTTAATGTAAAATACTTCACCAAAATTTATCTTAAGTCTAGGCATCATCATATTCCTATTGAACCTAAATACATATGGAAGAAAACCTTCAAGGCTAAAGAAAGGTTGTTTTAATTTTTACTCATGCCCTTTATTTTGAATAATGCACCAAATACGTTCATGCAGATGATAAATGAAATTCCTAGGACATTAACTATTGTATTCTACTTTGACGACATCCTAATCTTTAACAAAACTTGGGATGAACATCTGCACCATATGGGGAAAGCACTTGAAAATTTACAATAACAAAATGTATATGAAAAAATAGATAAGTGCTATTTTATATGTGAATTATAAACTATTTGGGATACCTAGTAGATGCACAAGTAGTGCATGTGGACTTAGGTAAGATTTAAGTCATCTAAGAATGACCATAACCAAATAATATCATAGATATTCACAATTTCTTTGGGTTAGGAAATTTATACATGATATTTTTACTTTTTTTATCATGTGATATGTCATTTTAACTAATTTATCAGATGTGGTGATACATAAAAGTTCATTTTGGGAACTACACAATAGAAAACATTTAAAAAATTGAAATGTAGACTATGTTTTGCACCAATATTTACGTTATGATAACTTCACCATCCATTTGCAATTGAGATGAACACCTAAAAAATTAGACTTGGATAAGTTCTCACTCAAAGGGTCACCCATATACTTACCATAATAAAACATTCATTGCACCAATAATAGAAAACCCAACTTATGATCATGAGCTTTATCCTAATGTTCAAGCATGCAAGTATTGAAAGCATTATATCTTAGGCAAGGAAAATGCAATCCACATAGATCACAAGCCTCTTTAGATCTTGCAGACATAGAAAAAGTTTCACCAATAATGCAATAAAAAATGACCTTCATTTCTTCAACAATTTGATCTTAACATCAAGCATAAAAAATGGAAGTGTCAATCTAATTATAGAATGTCTTAGCCATCTGATGGTTCAATCTCTACTTCTTTTACTTGATGCATGTGTACATTAAGGCAACACATGGTAAAAATTATATCCATCTAACATGGAATTTATAGATATCTATCAAAACTTTCTTTGTGGTAATTTAATTACATATTTCTACTTGCAAGATAGACTCCTGTATCACCTTTGGTACTTGTACATTGTACATGAGGTAGAAAGATATAAAATAATATAGGAGGCTCATTTTATCAAATTTGTTAGACATTTCATATTTACAAATACTCTTACAGTGTTGTATAAGTACTTCTTTTGGCCACATCTTAGGTCTAATGTATCCAAATACATAAAGTCTTGTACTGCATGTGCAATTGTTAAACTACTTAACAAAGATCAATATTTTTACACACCTTTATCAATTTTGATGAGACCATTAGAATTCATTTCTATGTATTTTATCTCAAGATACCCTACTAAGGGTCATTTCAAAAGCGTGAAACTCATAAAAGGCCCCACAAAAATTGAAATTTATTTCAAATGAATGGGATTCATTACAAATAAAAAACTTATTACAAATAAATGGGACTTGTGATATTTTAATTAAAAATGACATTTAAGGAAAAAATAATGACTTAATTAAATTAACTATTAATGATTAATATATAATAATAACCTAATATTAACTAAATATAAAAGAATAATATTAAATAATTTAAAATTAAAAAAAATTAAACAATTATTATAATTAATTTTTAAATACTATTAATTAATTAATAATCAATAATTAATAATATAACTATATTAACTAATTATTAAAAATAATATTAAATGCTTATTACTAATTAACAATTTAAAATATATTTATTTATTAAAAAAATATTACAAATAATAATTAGATAATATTAATTAATTTGATAATAATTAATAGAATTATATTAATTAATTATCGAAAATAATATGATAATATTATTAATTATTTAAAATAATAATAAAATTCCAAAAAAAAGAATTTTATTTCATGAGAATGGGATTCATTATAAAAAAATAAGACTTATTAAAAATAAATGGGATATACAAAAGAAGACTTATAAAAAATAAATCAAACTTGTGATATTTTAATAAGAAATAAAAATGTATTTTTTTGAAATTTAATAATTACTTAATTAAACTATTTTACTAATATATAATAATAGAATAATATGAAATAATTATTAATTAATTAATATTTAAATATTAATAATAGAATTATATTAAATAATTAATATTAAACATAATAATAAGAATATATATTCCCTAATAAGATGGTTAGCAGAAATTATAAGAGGTGATCTCTAACTTGTTAGATTCCCCCTCAAGGCTAAATGATCAAATTAAATTTTGACAGAGGTGCAAAGGGTAATCTGGGATGGGTCAGTGCTAGAGGCACCGTCAGAGACTGTAATGACCCTTTTATCCTTGGTTATAGTGAAGCTATGGGTAGATGCACCAATAACCTTCTTGAAGTTAAGGTCATTTGGAGGGGTCTCTCTATTGGTTTGCAACATAACTAGACCAATCTACATATTGAAGGTGAATCCCATCTAATAGTCAAATCAATGAATTTGGGAAACATTAATAATTGAAATCTATCCAACATCTTAGATGATTTCATGAATTTATTGAAGAAGTTTATGCACTTCAACCTTCATTACACCTATCAAGAAGGAAATCGAGTAACAAACCACTTTATAAATCTTTGGGTTAGTATAACTTCCAAGATCATCACTTGATCCTAATATATTCACCAAACTTGGATACCAAATATAAGAAGCTTATTGCATCAAATTTTCATCACTACTCAATAAATGAGAATAATAATGATTGATATTAGTGACTCATGCCACACCACCACCCAAGATACATAGCATCAATTTTGGTGGCTTGATAGCATAAATATTTGGTATGGAATTTTCTCCACATGGTAGCAGGTATGTGTGGGGTCTCTTCATATATATAAAATCCCCCTACATTTGGCCATTATCATATTTTTATGGATCATGAATTGTATTTTGGAGAAATCAAGTGATATTATTGACATGGATAATCCTTTGGCCAGTTCAGGCCCCTTCAAGTGAGCTAGGAAAATTAAATCCAAGAACACAATGCTAAATATTTTTAATGAGATGAATTTAAACATATTAAAAAATTAGTCATTGGGTGATGTCCACCACTCCTTAGGGTTTTTCAGTGACCTTAAGCTATAACATCTACTGAACTCAGGGATTTTTGGATAAAAACACCATACTCACACCCAACGAAGCTATGAAAATTTAGTAGAATGCACTCATTGAGGGTGTTAAATATGAGAAGATAATTAATTGGATGACCACCAAAATTTTTCATTCTCATCTCTTTGTGATTCTTGGTGGTGACATCTCTATGTACTTACTCATCTAAGCCATGGAGGAGCCTAGGCAATCCACTCTTAGGTGGGACACCTTCAAGGTGGCCCAACTGATATAAATCTAGACTATCCTTTTTAGCACCAATAACTCACTAGAAATTCATGAGGACATTGAGCTCTTTGGGAATGTGATTGACACTAGGATGGACCAGCTCTATGATCTTATGAAGGCCATTGTAGTGAGCAATATCTCATATAGCCTCAATCTGAACACCATTTTTGATAGATTGGGCATCCCAATTTTGAACAAGGACAAATTCACATTGGTGGAGTCTTTGGAAGCCATATCATTGAATAAGAAGTGCAAAAGTATGGGAAAAAATTGGTGGTTTCCATATCTTTTGAAGAAGTCCAACTATTTTTTTTTGGTTATGTTTAGTTGTAATCTATGTTTTATGGTTTTCAATATTAGTATTTTTTCCAAATTAACTACTAGTTTAAGTGGATTTTTACTTTCCTTCCCTATTTACAATAGGATTTTTTGTAACTTTTATAATAATAATAATAATAATAATAATAATAATAATAATAATAATAATAATAATTTTGAATAAAACATTGATAACTTAAGAGAACATCTAAAAGATGAGAGATGTTTAGTAAATATTAAGTAAAAATAATTTTATCATTATTAATATGTATTTAGGAAAATAGACCAAACATTTACCAAAAATATAATTGTTAAAAACACTTTTACCAAAAATGTTAAAGTCCTTCCAAATGACAAATATAGATCTTAATGGGATAAATTATCTTATTAGCTTAAAACCTAAATTACAACTAGATGGTGATATATGGATAATCTAGAGGTAAAAATATCATATGTTAATGTTGAATGTTAATTAGTGGCTCCTATAATTAAATCTAAGATAGCCAAAACATCAAATTTTATACATTTACTATACACTATGATCCCATAAAGGTTAAATGAATATATTATCATTGATATGATTTAAATTTCTTACCAATTACATTCCTATCATATAAACATATGTTTTTTTTCCATAAAACATAAAGAAAAGAATGAAAATTTATTAAAAATTTCATGAATTTGGAAGAAAACCCTACAAGTTTAAACATTTTTTTAGTTCGTTGGAATGTAAATTAAAGTTAATAATATAAATGGATAGCGTAATTAAACTAAACATATATTTAATTCACTAATGAATATATATTTTTATTTAATAAAAACATTATAATTAAATTTATTTGCATAACAAACACACTTGGAATAAAATACTAGCTCATTTCCCCTCATGTAATATGGTGTTTATGTCTTGTGACACTAAAATACTTAAAAGCATTTAAGCTACAACTCAATCACATTGATCATTTTTATAAAATATCATTTAGTTTTGTATTTTAATATATACTCAACTACATTCACATCACTAGCAAATTACATTAATAAATATCAATACATTAGAAGAACTCTATTTAATTCTTAATAGAATATTTAATATTCTATTTGAAGCTAAAAAATAAGTTTAGAGTTTCTTGTATATTGATAACTTTAATAGTAGATTTGAAATTGAATTTGTATTCTATTTTTTCTAAGATTAAACATTTAATTTATACATGAAATTTTAGTGTTATCTATTAGCTTATCATGTAAACTATACATGGAATTAAGTACTACTTACCATTCATAGCTCATGTACATTGTTTCTTTCAATCACTGAATTTTTAAAAGAAGATAATGTTATAGTCCAAACTTGTAATATTATAATTATGGATAATATGTAATATTACAATTATGTAGAATATTAGGAAGATCAATACAACATGAGATATTGGTGGGAAAAGATGCCCAAATATTTATTATATTTAAAAATAAAATACTAACCTTATTTTAAGGAAACACCATACAATACTCCTTTAGAAAATAACAACTCCATAATTCCACTTCATGGGGGAGACCTCCAATATATTTATAACAAATAGAATACTCAACTTTTACTTGATAATTTTAGAATTTCTCTCTCTCTTTTATATAGAAATCCATAATAAATAATGGATAGGTAACCCAATGGAAGTAACAATTTTACTAGTTGCTAATTTGACCTAATATAATTTAAACATACAATTAAGGGGGAAGTGTTAAATATGTCAATATATCCATCAAACCATAAACATTATATTATCATATCCATAGGTACATAGAATGTCATCCCTCCTTGACATGTTGCATCCTTGAAACATGAGAAGAAACCAATTAATAAGTGTGTTACACATCATTTCAAACTTATATCCATGCTCAATAATCCAATCACTCATATGTGATCTTGGTAGGTGATAAAATTCTAAAATCTATTTCAAATTCCACGATAATACTGAGATTCAATTCATGATCATAATTGTATATTATTTGTGTCAAAATATAATGATTCTTCTTAAGATTCCATGTTCCATAATACATTTCATTGTTATGATCCCATACATGACCATAGCAATTATTATTTTTATTTAATGCATGGACATAGTTATTTCTAATATAAATATGACCTCTCATTTAACATGATGCGATGTATGGCTGGGAGGGATCTCAACCATGGCGGGGGATAAATTTTTAGCATACCTGAAAAATATAAAAATATATTAAATATTAAAATTTGTAGGTCACTCTCCCCATTAAATTTCAATGTGAGACATCAAAAAAATATAAAATACTAACCTTATCTTACTTCAAATGGTCAGGGTCAGTGGCATGTATCTAATGCATTGCTTTGTCAAGCTGTAGTGTTCTATTTTACAAATTAGTCAAAAGACTTCTTGAAATAACCACTTGCTGAGATTGAGTGAAACCCATATTATCATTGTATTTCATCCACATTCCAATTCCATGATAAAATCAGTGGCCTATGTGTTTTTCATGCATAAAGTGATATTTAATGATAAGTGAATCTACAAGATTATTTGTATGATAAACTCTAGAGAGAAAATTTATTATAAATAAGATTTAATCTGGTTGAAATTTTGAAGACAATAGTTTTGCATCAACAAAAGGAACTCTCAGTTGAATAATTTATATCCTAGGGAGACCATCTTAGTAGTTTTGGATTCATAATTTTGTGAAGGGTAAAATATCTCCTTTCATTTATTTTAATTGGTGACAATCAGGTAAGATATATTATTAAACTTGAAAAACTTTATGTGAGATCTAACCTTCTGGTTCAAGGGAATGAAATATGTTTTACATTAATCCTATCTACCTCCCTAGTGTAATTGTCTTCTTTTTTGTATTTTATTTCTTCTTGTAAATAAAGGGTGGATTTTATGTCTAATTCTTCCATTACACGAAGTAACATGTTAATGAGGATGGTATGATATAGCAAGAAAAAATTAAAGGAGAAGGAAGGTAACCCAACTAAGTAAATACTGCAAGGTATATGTACGATCCAAAAAAATAAATTTTTATTGAAAGATCATGAGATAAGTATGTTAAACGTCTTTTTTATTAATAAAATCAATGGAAATGCTTCACTATATCAACTATGGGGGTCTAAGGAACCAAATTGTTTATCAATAACCTTAAAATAAATCATAGGAGAATGTATTGATTATGATTTCAACGGACAATTATAAGGTTTCCTCTCCATCCAAAGAGATCAAGGTTAGTTTCTTGTCCATTTGTGAAACCTCTTCAAAGATGAGAAAGTGGAAGGGTTTGAAGAGGAAATACTATCATAAATATGATAAATTATATTAGCTACATGTTTGAGGATTTTGAAAGTATGCTAGATTATTCCTTGATAATGGAAAGGTTGGAAAATATTCCCTACAAAAAATCTTAACTCCCCTAGTTGTGATGAAGTCCCTTTAGAGTAATTCAAAGTGATATAAGATAAAAATAATTTTTCCATTATATGCATGGTGCTAGAGGAAAAACGCCATTTGGTAAAGATACAATTCATTATTATATTAGCTCCAAAAGGTAATATAATTCATAAAATATAATATTGGACACTTAAAACCTTAGAAAATGTTTCACACAAGATTATAACAATTTTTGATAAATGTTTTAGATAATATTATAGCTAAGGTTAATAAATGTTTTATAAAATATTATAGCTAAGTTGTAACTCTTGAAAATTGAGCTTGTTACTAAAATTATGGCACATATATAATATTCAAGCTTCCTTGAGGGATAATATAGTCAAAAATCTTATTGTTCCTTCTAATAAAAATAATTACTTTGGTCATATTTGACTTTGATATGGCCTCAAATGAGATTAGATGCCATTTCAGTCTTAATATGCTCCATAAAAAAGAAAAAAATCCCTTTAACATTGCTTCAAAAATATTAGTGGTAAATGGTTCCTTGACATGCCCTAATATAACCAAACTAACATCTCTAGAAACTAATTAACCTTTTTGTTCCATGTAACAGAGGAATCTAATACAAATGGAGAACCAATTCTAAATACAATATGCTAGTGTGACCTTTATGGACAATAAAAAATACATATATATTTAAGACACTAATTCAAAGTCATTGATTGAACATCTTTTTAAAATGATATAACACAATCATAGAAAAGCACATCCCATTTGAGCATTGAACTCTCAAACATGTACATTATAATAAAAAAGACAACAAAGTCAAGGTTGGATATAGTTAATATTCAATAAATGTTAGTGATTTAAATGTTGGAGAGTTGTTAGTGATATCATGGAGGTGTCTAGGTGAGTGGATGAAGTGTCTTTATAGTCTAAGTATCAATGACAAAATGTGCAGTGTGCTTGTTCTAGTATGCTTGAAGTAGGCTTGGTTGATATTTAGTTTTGGCATGCTAAGTGATGTTTATGGATGAGTATGATTATTTTAATATATGAATTAGGTCCCATAAAAGGTATTATATTATTTTAATTCTAGTATTCATGAGTGGATTTCATCTGGTAGTTCATAGTTTTCATTAGGACATTTTGGGTCTAGTGGCAGAAAAATCTGAGTAGACAGTTTGATGATGTCATAATTACCATGTATGGTTGAGTTAGGGGGATTTGGTCATATGGTGTGATAAAATTAGTCCCAATTTTCTATGTTATATGTTTTAATTCATGCATTTGGGTGGATAAAAAGATATAACTATGCAAAGTTGGCTTCCCAGGTAGTTTTGCAATGTTCTCCCATACTTAGCCAAGTGGAGTTGAGTCAAAAATTTGATGACATTATATTTCAAAAATGTGAATTTTATAGGAGAATATTGATATAGGGATGGATTCCCATATGAAAGGTTATCATGTGTTTCAAATTTTAAGTCATGAGGTTGAGAGGAGTAAAAGTTATTAAGGTGCAAAGCTGATTTCTCAGACAAAAGTTCTCTAAGTTCCCATACTTAGCCAATTTTACAAAGGGAGATCTAATGGTGCACATTTAATTTCATCAAAAATATAAGATGAAAATTTAATCTGAATAGATAAATATCTAATGGTGATCTTCATTCTTTTTAGATATCTAACAATGAGCATGAAATATGTTAGATAAAGATGAATGGTGAGTGGGTGTTCGTACATGCAGATCAATGATGCATATTAAGACAATAAGTAAATGTGAAGAAGGAATATGGGGATGTCAAGTGGAAAAATCATGGGAGCTCAGAGCTTATATCAATAGTGAGTGATGAAAGATAAATATTGGTTAATCCATAGAGATTGATATTGCATATTTGGTCAATATTACAAGGGTGCACGAGATGAGGTCAAGCTGTCAGAGGTTTAACATTTGGACATTGGAGCCTGTGAGTTAAAGTTAAATATAATTATGAATAAGATAAATGGTGAAATTTGAGAGAGCTTATTAAAGAGCATGAGATGTGTTTTAAGTGATTGAGGTTTAACAGTGACAGTTTGAATTCAAATATTTGAATTTAACGAAGGAAAAACCAGTGTTGGGTTTTTGAGCCATAAATTTTGATCTATGTAGAATTTGATGCTATATTAAAAATAAAAAATTGTATAGGAATTCAAGGATAATATATAAATATTTATTTTAAGGTCTGAATGTTTGTACAATCAAAGTTAATAAGCTCTAAATTTTACTTTATATTCATTCATGTTCTGCAAGTAACCTAAGAAGGGTAATTGATTTTTTCTTGATGGTATTTTGATGTTTAGAGATGAGATAAAAATTGGATAGTGTTATATACTCAATGAGGATATTTTTTATGGATATTTTAGGCTTGATAAATCCATACTTGGTATGAAAAAATGCTTAGAAGGTGACTATGTTTTTGTTCATGGTGACTGTGTGCACAAAATGTTGTTTGAGCGAATTGAGATTTAGTAAAAGGTTGATGTGATGGTTGTTATAACTTAAGGAGGAAATATATATCATGTGACATGGTTAAATTTATTTTAAAGTGTTCCTATGTTCTATTTTTCTTGAATAAGTGTCAAAAACGTAAATGGTCTTTATAGGACCTAAAAGGTGACTTAGGCCTATTTGAAAGAGGGTTAAGGTTGACCCATGGTAGATGCTTTAAGGGTGAAGGAATGTGTTATGGGTTATACAAAAGGTTTTGATAGTAATAATCATGAAGAATATATAAAAGGTGAAACCAAATGTGATCATTTTTAGGTGTGTGGAATAGACTTGAGAGACTTGAGTGAGAAGAGTTGAGTAGTTGTGTAAGTGAGGAGCCAAGTAAGAGAGAGAACCTTTGAAAGAGAAGGTACATGTCATTGAGGAATAGTAGAGAGTGAAGAGGATCAATTTTTTACTATTTTATTAAGTTTTTTAAGGATAACACATAGGTAATTATACCTAATGAGCTTAAAAGAGGCATGTTGAATGAGTAATCCTAGAAGGCTGTGTAAGAGGTGTAGATGGGTGAAGTGAGTTGAATGAGGTGAGAGACCATCATTATCTTCATGAGAAGAGTGTTTCAAGTGTATGATAGAGAGTGGAATTTAGATAGAGAAGAGAGAGAGAGAGTTAAATTAGAGATCACCATTAGTTGAGAGAGAAACAAGGTGTCTTTAGTTGATTAAGCTTGCCTTGATTGGGTTAGTGCTTGGTCAAGAGGGAGTTGGAGCTGCCTTACAGGTTGGATCTTGAATAAGTTTCCTTGAAGTGGATATATTGGTGCCAAGTCACTTAGGGGGTTTTAGCCTCCTTGATAGTTAGATCTAGCTAAAGGTCAAGTGGATGCTTGACTAAATTTAGGGGTGGGTGCTCCTTGATCAGTTGGTATTGGTCTAAATATTGGATCTTATTTTATAGGATTGTAGTCCATCTTAGAGGGTTCAGTGGATTTTATCCCCCAAAAGGGTTTTCAACATATATGATGAGTTCATATGATGTATGATCTTATGTATGCTTTGGATGTATGTGATTTCATGTTTATGTTGCTTGATCAAGTTGATGTATTCTGAATAAGTTAAGAGTTCTGAATTGAATTAGATTATCTTGCATCACTGATTCACCCTCCTTCAGTGATTATACCTATAACAATTGGTATCAGAGCAGGTTTTTTATAAAATGCTTGACAAGTTGAAGGAGATACATGGTATAATATGGGTAGCCATCAAATGTAAGGAGGTTTTTCCACTAAGTAATGGATCCAATTATGATTTTTGGAGTACGTGGATGAGGAGCTACATCATGTCCCTGGGGTTTGACACTTGGTAATATATTGTGGATGGCTATTCGACACATATTGTTCCTCCATCTAGTGCTATAGATAAGAAGTTGTTTGAGAACAATTCTAAGGCAATGAATGCTATCACTTTAGGTCTTTCAGAGATTGAATACACTAAGGTAATCCATTGCATATCTACCAAGGAAATGTGGATAAATTGAAGACTTTTTATGAAGGAGAATCAAAGGTTAAGTTGGAAAATTTGTAGACTCACCAAATATAATTTGAGAGTCTTAAGATGAAGGAAGAATATTTTATGGCATCTTTTCTACAGAGAGTTGATGAGATTGTGAACATCATCAAAGGTCTTGGAGAGAATATTGAAGAAGATATTGTAGTTCAAAAGGTATTAAATTCTCTCTCTTTCAAGTTTGATTCAAAAGTGTCTATTATATAATAAAGTCATGATATTACTCAATTTAAAATGGATTAATTACATGGCATACTTACTACCTATGAGATGAGAGTCGATGATGACAAACCACCAAAGTAGAAAGCTACATACAAGATAGAAATGAAGCCAAAGAAGAATTTCCAAGGTAAGAAAATCAAGGAGGATGACATATTTGATATTGATGAATATGAACTAATTGCTTTGTTTGCAAGTAAATTAAAAATAGGGTCAAGTAAGTATAAGGTTAAACTACCCTTCAAATGCTTCAATTGTGGAGAGATAGGACATTTTGCTAATAAGTGCCCTCATAAGCATAAGAATAATGATGATAAAGATCATGTTGATGACCAAGATGATGACAATAGATCATTCAGGTCTAATAAAATTAGGAAGGGATTTAGAAGGTTTGATAACAAGAAGAAGTAATTCAAGGACAAGAAAAGTCTCTACACCAAGAAGATTGTAGCTCATCAGATGAGAGTGAAGATAGTGACTCAGAGTATTATCATGAAGATGACAGTCCTGTTGAAGATAGATCCCTCTTCATGGCTGAGGAATGAATTTACTCATATCAAAAGGAGTCTACTTGGAGTGATTCAGATGATGATAAAGATGATGCAGACTATGAGACTAAACTAATGAATTCTCTTGAAGAACTAATGATTGAGAAGACTATTAACAAGAAGATGAAGTCAAAAATCAAAAACTATGAGGAGAAATTCAATGTGTATGAATCAAGAATGAATGAAGACACCAAGGAGAATGAAGATATAGTTAATCATCTTAGTTATCAATTGTAAATCATGTCTACAAGTCTAAAATCTAGAGCAGATGATTGCTCAAGGTATGTAATTGAAAAATAATAATTAAAAGTTGATCTAGAAAAGACATATAGTAAAATGAAGTCTTTTGTGAGATTTTAAAAGAGATCTAGTGATCTAGACAATATTTTGAATGGGCGAAAGCATATAAGTGATAGAACTGGTCTTGGATACAAAGAACCAAAAAAGGCAACTCAAGACAAGATGAAGACTAATGTAAATTAGATCTTGAATGTCAACAATTAGTCAAGGAATGAAGATGCTGGTAGAATGAATACAAATCAAATTAGACAACCAAATACCATGAGGTATGCAAGTTTTAATGGTTACTATTACACTTGTAATCAGTTTGGTAATAGAGCTAGAGAATGCAAGAGATCTGTTAGAAATGAGTTTGCATGGAACTATGATGGGGGTCATTAGTGAAAAGGCGAGTCTTCTTCAAAAGGAATAGTTTATTTCAATTTTCAAAAGAATGGACATTTTGAAATATTTTATTCTAATCAGGAAAGGTAGGATAAAATTCTTATAAGAGGTATAGTGTGCTTCAACTATCAACAGAGAGGTCACATTGCTAGATTTTGCAAGTAAAGGCCTACAAGACAAAATAAGTTTAATTAGGCTCCTAGAGTGCAAGAAAGAATGCAAGTTAAATCATGGAAACCAAAGGTGGTAAGTGTGAGTCATGATGAATATGCAATACCAACTAATCTATTTGTTATGGTGGATAATGCTATAGAAGTTGGAAAGTGTTAAGATCTTTCATTATCTGCTAATGTTGTGAATGAAGAGACCAAGCTCAAGGAGAAGACCAAAGTTCTAGTTTAGGCTAGTTATAAGGTGTGTGAGAAAGTTTCAAGATTGAATCCTATTTTGTCAAGGCCTGAAGGTGATGTTATGAAAAGCAACGAAGCTACTTCAGTGCGTAAGGTATGTCAAGATTCTATAGTTTCTTCAAATGTTGTATATCCTATCATAGAAGAGATAGTGAGTGATATAGAAAAGGAACAAGTTATAATAGTTCAGAATAGGGAGAACAAGAGTAAGAAGAATTATATCAATAAAATTATTCTAGTGGTTATTGAGGAGATGTGGGCCACTCTTGGATTCACTTTATTTTAAGAGCATTGTGGTACAGAGGAAGTCTTTGTCTATGCTTCTTAAGAGACTTCATTTAGTGGAGAATCAAGTATTGTTGTGGTGTTATTTAGAAGGTCCTAGAAGGAAAGAGATGAGTGTTTACAATTGGAGTTGGTATATCAAGATAGGAGAAGTGCTTTGATGAGGTTAGAGTGATGTCATAAGGTGTTTTGTTACTATGTATATAGTGTCTACAAGATCAAAATGGGTATTTTTAGGTGGTATAATAAGATTGATGGAATTTCAAGAAGAGTTTGATGCTTATAAAGGTATGTGCACTTCCTTGTGATGTGTTCTAGGTGGTTTTGTGTCTTGATGATCCTGTTTGTGCCTTTTGGAGGTTTTTGTGTGCTCTCAGGTTTATCTTTCTTATTACAGATCAAAGCCATGGTATAGGAAGGCAAGGTTCCCAAAGGTGTGAAGGCTCAAATATTGGTCTAGAAGTATGTGATGGTTGTATCTAGGTGTTCAAGAAGTTTCAGAGGTGAGCATTGACCAAAAGGAGGTTTGTTGACCTTGTTTGTTTTAAGATTCTAGAGTTTTAGGATATGCTAGAAAAGTGATTTTCCTTATGATTTGAGGTATACGGATTATTAATAGGTTGAATGGGCCAAATGGGTTTTCAAGTAAATATTCATAGAGATATGAAGGTTTGTGGTTTTCAAATTATTCATGATTTTGTCAAGATGGAGGTCTAATTAACTAGTAGGCTTGTGAAGGAAGTACATTTCCAAGGAAGAGATAGGTGATGAAAATTGGTATGATTAATGGGGAATATTATAGTGATCTAGATATGAAGTTTTAGGTCTTAAGAATATGTCTACTAAAAGTTGTAGGCTCTGCAAGTTCCAAGGAGGGCTACAAGGAATCTAGACAGGCCTAGTGTGAAGATTTGATATTTTTGCTCAATTTATCAAAAATGGAAAGGTATGAGTGATTCAAGGTGAGTTATTAAGTTGATTTAGACCATGTTTCCTATTTTATTTATGACATGAAATTTTTTTGGTGGTCTTTGAGGTGGCTTGAGAGAGAAGGCTAGTAAGCTTGTGTGGTGGTTCTTCATGGTGTATGGAGATCTGAAGATGTTCAATATGTGAAATGGATCAAATATATTATTGGGAGTCCATATTAGATTTTTTTTTGTGATTTAAATCAGTTTTTAGTGATTTTATGTGTTCTTTATTCATTGGTTGTAGTGCTTGGTTGAAGCGAGGGTTGGCATGTAGCAAGAGGAAGTTGTCAAGGGAAAGAAGAGTTAAAATCAAGGTAAGGGGGAGTTTATATCATATTTATAATTTTTTCCTCTCCTTTTGGTGATATTTTTAGGTCCTTATGATCAGTTTGTGCCCACTTTGTCATTGTGTCAAAGGGGGTGAAAGTTCCTATTATGAGAGTGCTTAAAGAGAGAGAAGGAAGGTGAGTTGTATGATGGGTGTTGAAATCAATGAAAAAGGGGGATATTGTTGGATAATTTTCATTGATTTATTTTATGTTTCAAGGTGAGTGGATGAAGTTTCTTGATAGTCTAAGTATCAATGATAAAGTATGTAGTGTGCTTGTTCTAGTATGCTTGAAGTAGGCTTGGTTGATCTTTAGTTTTGGCATGGTTAGGAATGTTTAGGGATGAGTATGATGATTTTAGGATGTGTAAAATGTCCCATAATAGGTCTGATATTATTTTAATTCTTTTTTATATGAGTGTATTTCATTTTTTAGTTCATAGTTTCATCTAGACATTTTGGATCTAATGGCAGAAAAATATGAGTAGGAAATTTGATGACATCACAATTTCCATGTATTGTTGAGTCATGGGGATTTGGTCATATGGGTATTATGAAATTAGTCAAAATATACTATGATCCAAGTTTTAGGTAATGAGGTTGATTATATAAAAATATATGTGTAAAGTTGGCTTCCTAGACAGTTTTGCAATGTTTTCCCATACTTAGCCAAGTAGAGCTAAGTAAGTAATTTGATGATGTTATATTTCACACATGTGATTGTTCTAGGAGAATATTTATATAATTATGGATTAAAATATGAAAGGTGATCATGTGGTTAAAATTTAAGGTCATGAGGTTGAGCAAAGCAAAAGTTATTAAGGTGCAAAGTTGGCTTCTCATATAGAAGTTTTCTAAGTTCCCCTACTTAGCCAATTTTGCAAAGGGAGATCTAATAGTGTGAATTTAATCACATCATAGATATATGTTATGAATTTAATATGAATAGATAAGGATATAATTCTGAGTTCATATATCTAACAACAAGCATGAAATCTGTCAGATAAAGATCAATGGTGAGCAGGTGTTCATACATACAGATCAATGATGCATATTAAGTTAATAAGTCAAATGTGAAGAAGGAATGTGGGGATACCAAGTGGAAAAATCATGGGAGATTGGATATTATATCAATGGTGAGCACTAAAATATAAATACCTAGTTAATCCATAGACATTGATGGTGCGTATTTGGTCAATATTACAAGGGTGCACGAGATGAGGTCAAATTGTCAGAGGTTTAATGTTTGCATAGCGGATCCTGTGAGTTAAATTTAAAGATAATTCTAAAAAATATCGATGGTGTGATTTTATCAAGATGATTTAAGAGAATGAGATGTGTTTTAAGTGATCAAGGTTTACTTGTGACTGTTTGAATTCAAATATTTGAATTTAATGAAGGAAAGACTAGTGTTGGCTTTTTAAGCCATAACTTTTGATCTATGGAAAATTTGATTTTATAATAAAAAGAAAAATTGTAGAGGACTTAAAGATAAATTCATAAATATTTATTTTAAGGTATAAAAGTTTGTACACTCAAATTTATTAAGATTTAAAGTTTATTGTGTATTCATTCATGTTCTACAAGTAATCGACGAAGGGTAATTGAGTTTTTCTTAATGATATTTCAATGTTTCAATAGGAGATAAATATTGGAGAGTGTTTTATAATCCATGAGTATAATATATGTATATTTTTTAGGTTTTACCAATCCATATTATATATGAACAAATTCTTAGAAGGTGATTATGTATTTGTCATAGTGACTATGTGCATAAAATGTTGTTTGAGTGAATTAAGCTTTAGAAGAAGGGTGTTGTGATGGTTATTATAACTTAATGAGACATGTAGATAATTTGTCATGGGTTAATGTATTTTAAAGTTTTATTTTATTCTTATTTTTCTTGAAGAATTTTCAAAAAGGTGAATGGGTCTTCATAGGACCTAAAAGACAACTTAGGCATATTTGAAAGAGGGTTGTGCTTAAGGGTGACCCTTTTTAGATGCCTTAAGGGTGAAGGAATGTGTTGTGGAAGAAAATAAAGGTTTTTATCATAATAATAATGAAGAATCTATAAAATTTGAAACCAAATATGATGGTTTCTAAGTGTGTGGAATAGACTTGAGAGACTTGAGTGAGAAGAGTTGAGCAGTTATGTAAGCAGGGAGCCAAGAAAGAGAGAGAACCTTTGAAAAATATTTAAGACTAATAGAGAATTAAGAGGATAAATATTGATTATATGATTAAGTTATTTTAGGATGACACATAGGTCATTAGACCTAATAAGCCTACAAGAGGCATGTTGAGCGAGTGAGCCTAAACGGATATGTAAGAGGAGTATAGGGGTGAAGTGAGATGAATGAGGTGAGAGACCATTAGTAGCTTCATGATAAGAGTGTTTTAGGTGTATGATAGAGAGTGGAATGCATATAGAGAAGAGAGAGATGAAGTAGAGATCACCATCAATTTAGAGAGCAACAAGGTGTCTTAAGGTGATTAAGCTTGCCTTGGCTGGGTTGGTGCTTGGTCAAGAGGGAGTTGGAGTTAACTTGTAGGTTAGAGCTTGCATAAGTGTCCTTAAAGTGGCTAGGTTGGTTCCAAGTCACTTACGAGGTTGTATCCTCCTTGATAGTTTGAGCTAGCTAAAGGTCAAGTGGGTGCTTGACTAAATTCAGGGGTGGCTACTCCTTGATAAATAGGTGTTGTTCTAAATGTTGGATCTTGTTTTATAATACTGTAGTCCATCTTGTAGAGTTCAGTGGGTTTTATCCTCCAAGAGGTTTTCCCATATATATGATGTGTTCATGTGATGTATGATCTTATTTATGCTTTGGATGTATGTGCTTTCATGTTTATGTTACTTGATCAAGTTGATATATGCTGAATAAGTTAAGAGTTGGGAATTGAATTGGATTACCTTGCATCACTGATTCACCACCTCTCTCATTGATTGTAATTCTAACATTCAACATGAATGAAAATAATTATCAATTATATAAATTAATTTTTGCTTGACTCATGACCATAAGTTTTATATTTTCTTACTTAAACTCAAGGATTCTAGGTAAAATGAAAGACAATTACAAGAATCTTCTTAATTTTAGGGGAAAAATAATTTAAAAAGAATTATAGATAGTAATAAATTATAAAATTACAATAATAATTTTGAATTTATTAACATAATTAAAAATATTACCTCACACATTTCAAATTGTAATTCAATTCAAAATGATTATCCTGAGATATTTGAAAAACTGTTAGGTTATTTGAACATCCATAGACTTGGCACTTCCCCTTTTATTTTTCATATACAAACATTTTAGTGAAATATTGTTCATTTATAAAAAGAAATGCTAACCATGGATATGTCTTCTCCTTTGGTATGGATACCAACCATCATTACGAGGGAACAATTTCACCCCTGCCATGTTTTTTATCCCTCCCAACCATATATCATAATGTGGTAGATGAGTAGCCATCTTGAGATTCCTAATCAAAGTATATTTTATTCTCTGTCAATGATTTTGAAGGTTCTCAACCATGGTAGGGGAAAAATGACTTCCAACCATCAAGATGGAAAAAAATTACACTCTTCATGTTGGGAGTACTCCCAACCATTGAGAAGTTGATGATATGGGTAAGTGCACAGAGTTGTGGGATGATTCCATGGATATTTTTCATAACAAATACACATTATTATAATAATGTGTATGTTCCATGTAAAAATAGGTTCATTAAATATTAACTCTAAATGCATACACATTTTTATAACACAAAACATGTACACATTTTTAGACCAAACAATGTGTACCTATTTTTAAAATAAAAAATGTATATGCATTATAATTCATACATGTTATGCTACATATACATAAAAAAAAAGGTATCGATTAACATAAGAATTTAGTAGTTATTTCATATTTGTATTGTTTTTTTGTTTAAACAATTTTTTTTGTTTGAAAATCTAGCTTAAGTATAAGAAAAGACACTCCTAAACCTCTTAGCCATTCTCCTAATGCTACCATCTCTTCTACAATTACATAATACCCATAGGTAGTCAATAGGAATTGGTTTCACATATAATTTAAAAAAATATAGATTGAAGAGACCATTAGGAGAATGAGGGAACCCAGTTCGACCAACACCCACTAAAATTATTAGGCAGATACCTCAGAGTCAGTAGTAGGAAAAGTTAACTCGACAACAAGTTTATTTGATAGATGGGTATCTTATATAGAGAGATTTAGCTCTTACTATTTTAAAAAATTTATAGCACATGGTGTGAAGGATAATAAAATAAAAAATACCAAAGTTGTGCATTATTCATTAATCCATCAACCATTGCATTTTTTTGTTATCAACAAAATGGTTCACAATCCACCGATGCCAACACAATTTCATACGAGATAATTTTGAGGATATATGGTGGATGTTGTTGTATTACCCACCATGTCACAACTAGGAAGTTCCATTATATTTTTTGAGGAAACTCTATTATGAGTTTATCCTCAATGAAATTCCTAATTATTTTGACTAATTAAAGTTTTAGGGCCAAGGAAAAATATCTTCACATGATATAATAGGTGCATGTCTTATGACTAATAAAAATCAATAGTCCCTATCTAAAATCCACTTCAGCCTGATATCTCCTCTATAGTGAATGAGGTTCTCAAGATAGAAATTTTGCATGTGCTTTGTGTGCTTACTAACACAATCATTCTATATATGAGTAATATTTGTGACATTAATACTGGAGAGGGTTGACATGGGGATATTATAGATAACATGCATGCTCAACTTCACCCTTGAAAATCATGATGTGTTATATTAACAAGTCCTTCAGGTGAGGATGGTGGTGCTTTTAAGGCTCTAGATGTTATCCTTATGACTAATGAGTTTTAGCACATACATTTGGTATTGAGATATCAAATACATAAATGAAGGTATATTATATATTTGAAATGTTAAATTTTAGATATATTTGTATTTAAAAGGTAAAAATTAATTTACATAAAAATAAAATAATATATATGTAATGTTTTATGTTTTAGGAGGATGCATTTCCATCATTTTCACTGCCAGTTTGTGGGCCACCAACTAGTGCATATGTTGTTATTACTTATATAATGTACACATATACAAAGGTAATTTTTCATTAAAATTATATTGAGTACACATATGTATGTAGGTATGTATATATGCTCAACTAACTATCATATATTTTTTGTTCAGATGATAACCATAGTAGAGATGCTTCCATGTATATACATAAAAATAGACATAAGCATTGTTTTTATAATTTCATCTATGTGGATACTCACTAAGATATGTTTACTTGTTATATTTTTAATTTTCAATATAGATTTGATTTGATAATTTTGATTTATACTTGTGAAAATTTAACTTACATGAATGTATTATGTATGTAGGGTTATCTAGTGAAATATGATAGTCCCATTTAGATGATTAGTAAGGCAAATAATCATGTTTATTATCCCCTTAAAAATCCTATTTGTGTCACTCAACCTACCATTAACCCTGTTGTTTGAATATTTTGTCGATTAGCATACTGATAAACAAAATAGGTCTGATCAGCCAAAGTAGTTAGATTGGTCATCCAAATGTGTAGGTTTACCACATCAAAAGGGGACTAATCTCTCCTCTCATCAAGGGGAGGTTCCCTATATATATATATATATATAAATAGAAAATAATACTCAAGGGTAGGACAAACCATTCATCTCTCTTTTTTCAGAGATGATGCATGCGGATCAAAGGAGAAATCTCAAGGGAAATGATAGAAATCACTCCTCTTCTTTCAGAAGTACTATTCAACAAACCACAAGAATATTCCTGGTAGTAACAACAAAATGTAACTAAAGACATAGTAACCAACAAATTGAGATGTAGCACAAAGTCTCCACTTGAATTGCCTAAGAGTGAGATATGAAGGACAATGAGGGCACAAAGTCGTCCCAAGGTCCTTTACACAAAAATGAAAAGAAAACACACTAAAGGCAATTATGGGGGCACAAAGTATCTCCACAGTTGACTTCAGGACACCTTCCTAACTACTTTCACTAATTTAGCTTATTGAATTAATGGAACAAAAAATATATTAAGGAAAAAGACATAAGAACAGTTTCCCCAACAACAAAGATATCACAACAGAAATTCTGAAAAGTCACTTGCTTTCTTATTCCAATAAAAAAATATGATCAACAGTCTGAGCTCAAAGTCTCAGTAATGCCTTTCAATTTGGGTAGAGTTTTGTTTCTGATTGTTAGAGAGAGATCCATTTACAATAAAAGAAAGTCCCTTATATAGCCTCTTCAAAAAGGACTCGGGAACAATAACACATCATGTTGCATTAAAATTTGTTAAGAAGATAGGGTAGAATTTAGGGGAATCTACCCATGTGCTTTTCTCAATGTAGAGAAACAAGTCATGTTATTGAAATTTTGCATCTTTCAATGTCCACCTGGTGATCTAATCCTTCTTCATTGTTCCTCCTTTTCTGGTTAATTGAATCGGGTCTTGGATTCACTTTGATGTTCTGTTCCTTAGTCACTTCCTGCTAGTTTTGGCCTTAAATACTTTGAATGCATTTGGGTCCATAGATTTAAACTTACAAGGATCAACGGCTATTTCATTTTCAAAAATTTGACATCCACGAGCACGTCACTACATTTTCAATAGCTAGTTTGCTGTTCTTGAATTTGACGTCTTTAAGCGCGTCACCGCTTGGTCCTTCTTCGGCTTTCCTATTTTGCATCCTCTTGAAGGGAAGGTGACCCTTCAGCTTTGGGGGAGTGTCCTTTAAGTTGAGAGTTGAGAGTCCCCTGCAAGGGTACCTGCCCTTCAAAGTCCTTCAACGGCCTTTTATTTGGAGTCTCTCGTGGACATTCCCATGGACATTTTCCCCAGGCTTTTTTTTTGTGGGCATTTTCCCCAGAAAATTCTTGCAGACAAAAAGTCTATGGAAAATTTCCCACAGACAAAAAGTCCATGAAAATTATTTTGATTGACTTGTTCTTTGCCTTCAGAAATTCCTTTGGGCTTTTTCCGCCCGCGGCTTCTTTCCTGAATTCCTTCGAACAAAAAGTATGAAGGAATTATGCCTTAGTCTTTCCGCTACCTTAAACAAAATTATGAAAGAATTTACCTTTGTAGTTTCTTTGAAAATGACCCTTCTGAAGGGTAATTTTGTCGACCAAGTGCCCTCCTCAAAGGCACTTGTCCTTCAGGGGGCTCTTTTGAACTTTTGCTTTGAACCACTCCTTTGAACCAACCCGATGAACCAAGCATTGAACCAAGCTTTGAACTAAGCTTTGAACCAAAATGGTTCAAGCCGATAAACCCTTTGATTGAACCAAAAGCCATTGAACCATTTGATGAATTGAAACATTGAACCAACTGAGTGAAATGAAACCTTTAAACCAACTAATGAACCATTTGATTGAACCAAAGTGTTGAACTTTGCCGATTGAACTTTGCAGTTGTGTTGAGAGCTTTTTAACTTGTTGAACCAAATGTGTTGAACCTATTGAACCTTGAACCTGAATGGTTCAATGGTTCAATGGTTCAAGCCTTGTTTAGAAGCTTGCCATTGAATTCTTTTGGTTGAACCAAGGAACTGAACAAATCCTAAAAATGACTAAGTGTTGAAAACTGATTCTTTTGATTGAACCCACTTGTAGAAGCCTTTGAACCTATAGAAATGAACCTACCTTCAAAGTCCGTAGAAACCAAGTCCATAGTTTTCTCTAACCTTGAAAGAGTCTGTAGAAATTAACTTGTAAAGTCCATTGAACTTGGCCTGTAGAGTCCATATATTTTATTTTCCTGTAGAGTCCGTAGATTTCTCTTCCTGCAGAGTCCATAGATTCAAGCCTGTAGATTCTATAGATTCAATCCTATAGAGTCCATAGATTCAAGCCTGTAGAGTCCATAGATTTCTAAGAAGCTTGAAAAATGAGGAATTTGATACCCAAGACAAATTTTGAAAAGGGAAGAGACAATTTTGGTCTATAGGACCAAAATAGTTCAAATGTTGTCCCAAAAATGAGTGATATTTTTGGGGGACAATAGCTGGCTCCAGTTGGAGAACTTCTATCAATTGTAAAAAGAATTGAAGGGAGTAGAATCCAGAATCTCTAGTGTCTTCATGTGTACCATTGGGCTATGGAGTCATGTTACCCAGAAATAGAAGGCATCAAAAATGAAAACAAACAAAGCAAAATAAAATTAAAAACTATACAAATATACATATATACAGATGCAATAATCTGATACTTCAAGAGTTGAAGTGTTTCAGATGTTGCTTCCTGAGAGGTAGTGAAAATAGTGTGCCATCTTGGTAAACCAGCAAGAAACCATTTTGCCCCCAAAAATGGTGACGGGCGAATGGAGTTCTCCACCAGGAAACCAATTTTTTGCATCTTCCTCTTGGTCTTTTCTTCTTCTTGCCCCTTGGTGGGATGTGATCTTCAAACTAAAAACCATAACTCCTTGCTCTCTCTGCGAAGATTTCCTTTTTCTAACTTCAAAATACATTAGTATGGTCCACCACCATAGCTTGCTATTCTTTTGGTTCAGTCTAGCATATGCTTTGATTGTCAGCATCAAACTCCTGACAAACCATCAGCTCAGTATCTCCTTTGATGTGAAGGAGTTTGACCTCTTCATCTTGAGCAGTCTTCAATCTGAGTAACAGAGATCTGTATCCAGCTGTGTTTTTGGTGTTGCTAACTTGTAAATTGCGTGAAGGAAGAATATCTCCTTGAGGAGATATCAACACAGTCTAGACTCCAATGTTGGTGGAAGAATTGCTGCCATTGGATTCTAGGATCTAAGCATCATCAGAAGCTAATCACCTATCAAATTTCTCTTCATTAGAGATGGAAGATCCTTCCTTATTTGTACTGCACCCTACCAATTACCCTAAAGTCTTGTTTGGATCAATTCCTTGATTGTCAACTACATGACTTTCATTTGTAAAAACATGAACATTCTCTATGGTTAAGAAATAATTACCCCTGCCTGAAGACTCAAACAAAATTTGTGCTACAGGGGCTGATGTTTGGGTGGCCACATATTTTGCCTCCTTTTTAGGGAGCAATCTCTTCATCACACCTTGGATAGGGATCCCTACTTCAGACAGGTCCATGCTTATTTCTCCTCCCACATCCTTGCAAAAATTTTGTCCAAGCAAAATGCCATAGGATGCTGGGACATCAGCCACCAAGACAGTCATCTTAATCCTCTTGTCTGGAAAGGCTACAAATGCAAATTGGGCATCTTTAATTTACCCCAGCAGTGGTACTTTCCTTTTCTCCATGGAGAAACATCTCCCAAATGTCTTGGTCAGTGTGAAGCCCAGAGACTCAGCTACTTTAACAGGCATGACATTGTCAGATGCCCCAGAATCAATGATGAAATTATTGAGTTGATAACCATTTATCAATAAGGAAACATAGAAAGGTTCTATTTTTCCAGGGGCAGCTGGAGGAGTAATGACAAGATTATTTGGAATGGGCATGTTCTTTTGGGAATCAATAATTATTTTTTTAACCTCTTGTCTTGCAGGGACGATTTGGTTCTTGACACATTGGACCAACCTATCTAATTGATCAGGATTGGACTGCAAGTATTCAAATTCAGACATTTATAATTTGGTATTTTTGACATGATCAATTATGTCAAATGGCTGAATTGGACTAAGAATAGAAGAAAGCATTTCAACCTTTTAGGTTTTAAGAGGGATGGGAGGAGGGCTAGTTTGCAAAATTGAAGTAGAAGGTGAAGGTGAAATTGATGTACTTACATTCTGGGTGATCACCGGATCCTTTGACTGGAAAGGCAGAGTAGTTCCATGCTTAGCAATTATAATTGATGGTTGAGGTTGCTCCTCTATCTTCTTTTTATTAGCTTGCTGGACTGATTAGTTCTTGAACCTGGTAAACACTACATATGATCCATCAATAGCTTCTCCTTTGCTTCTGGGTTCATCCTGGTAATTTAGGAAACTAATGTGGGAGTTGCCAATTGATTCTTCTTGATCCTCCATGAAGAGATTAGCATTATTTTCTTGCTCAAACTTAGGTTGGAAAGAGAAAGCATGTTTTGTTTCCAAATATCCAACTACTGAGTTGGTTGGAGGAGCTTCAAGGGCAAGTTTTCCTTGTGGGGGAGGAAGATGATCTCGCTGTCCTTGATTCCTGGTAGCATTTCCTTGAGATGACTAATTTGGAAATGTCCTTCTTGGCATATCTCTGTATGAAGGAGTAGAAGACATTCCTTGTGCCATTTGTCTTTTCAAGGCTAGTACTTCATTTTCTAGCTTTTGCACCATTGGATCAGTGGTGCCTGTAGATGAATATTCAAAAGATGATGAGGATCTATTTCTATTTGGATCTTTTCTCATCTTCCCTGCTAAGATGAGATCATCTTCTACCTCAGTGGCCAAAAGTTGAGCTGCAGTAAGATATATTTGACCAGCACGTCTCAAAAGAAAACTGACTTTAGGTAACTGAGAATTAATAAAGAGGCATTTGAGATTCTTAGCTGTAGGTCAAGCAATTACAAGAATTCTATTCCTCAGTTTGTTAAATTTGGCTATGAAGTCCCTTATTGGTTCATGAGGTTCTTTTTTCATCTGTGTAAGTTGAGCCAAAAGTGCATGTGCATCTTCTACAAGTTTGAATCTGGGTTCAAACTTAGCTTTGAGGGTATTCCAATCAGTTACTGACCGAGCCTGTAGATGATAAAACCAATCTACAGCAGCACCTTTTAGTGTCTCCACAAAAGGCTTGACTGCTACATCTTCAAATTCTACTCCAATTACTCCATAAGCTATGCTGAAGGCTGAAATGTGTTCATCAGGATGAGCTTTCCCATCACCATAGAATTTGGGGAAATTCTTCCTTGAACTGCATGGAAGCTCATGTAGAGGTGAATTAAGATTGAGGGGACCGAAAGCATTACCCTATGGGCCTTGAACTGCCATTATACGATTATGAAAAGGAGGAATAACAAATCTTAGAGGGGTAATTATTGGCAAAGCTTTATCAACAATAGAAGTGGATACTTCCTTTGGCAATGGAGATTTGAATTTAGTAGGAGGAAAGCTCTTGGTTCGTTGGAGATGAGATGATGAAGGAAATATATCAAAATCACATTGCTGTACCAACTCAAATATAGGGTCAACAATACCTTTAGCCCTTTGGCTTCGTGTATACCTTGAATCTACCAGATTGTGAAACAAAAATGGAAAAGAATTGAACTTGCTTCTGTTTGAAGCTTGAGGCTTTAAACTGCGCACTCTTTCTTGATTAGTGTGTAGGTGAATGGTAAGACTATAAATGGATAATGGGTATATATGAAACAAAGTTGCTAGAGTCTGTAATGGATAAGGGTTATAATGATAATGGGTAAGACACAGGTGATGTTTCAATCTGAAACTTGAGGTTCCAAATTACACAAAATTATGTATATCCCCAGTGGAGTCACCAAAAACTATTGGTTGAATATTTTGTTGATCAGCGTACTGATAAAAAGAATAGGTTTGATCAGCCAAAGTAGGAAGATTGGTCATCCAAATGTGTAGGTTTACCACATCAAAAGGGGACTAATCTCTCCTTTCATCAAGGGGAGGTTTCCTATAGATATGCTATATATATATATATATATATATATATATATATATATAGAAAATAATACTCAAGGGTAGGACAAACCTTTCATCTCTCTTTTTTCAGAGATGATGCATGTGGATCAAAGGAGAAATCTCAAGGGAAATGACAGAAAGCACTCCTCTTCTTTCAGAAGTACTATTCAACAAACCAAAAGAATACTCCTGGTAGTAACAACAAAATGTAACTAAGGACGTAGTAACCAACAAATTGAGATGTAGCACAAAGTCTCCACTTGAATTTACCAAGAGTGAGATACGAAGGACAATGAGGGCATAAAGTTGTCCCAAGGTCCTTTACACAAAAATGAAAAGAAAACACACTAAAGGCAATTATGGGGGCACAAAGTCTCTCCATAGTTGACTTCAGGACACCTTCCTGACTACTTTCACTAATTCTGCTTGTTGAATTAATGGAACAAAAAATATATTAAGGAAAAAGACATAAGAATAGTTTCGCCAACAACAAAAATATCACAACATAAAGTCTGAAAAGTCACTTGCTTTCTTATTAAAATAAAAAAATATTATCAATAGTTTGAGCTCAAAGTCTCAGTAATGCCTTTCAATTTGGGCAGAGTTTTGTTTCTAATTGTCAAAGAGAGATCCATTTACAATAAAAGAAAGTCCCTTATATAGCCTCTTCAAAAAGGACTCGGGAACAGTAACATATCATGTTGCATTGAAATTTGTTAAGAAGATAGGCTAGAATTTATAGGCATCTACCCATTTTATTTTCTCAATGCAAAGAAACAAGTCATGCTATTGAAAGTTTGCATCTTTCAATGTCCACCTGGCGATCTAATCCTTATTCATCATTCCTCCTTTTTTGGTTAATTGAATCGGGTCCTGGATTCACTTTGATGTTCTGTTCCTTAGTCGCTTCCTACTAGTTTTGGCCTTAAAGCCTTTGAATGCATTCAGGTCCATAGATTTAAACTTACAAGTATCAATGGCTATTTCATTGTCGAAACTTTGACGTCCATGAGCACGTCACTACATTTTCAATGGCTAGTTCGCTATTTTTGAATTTG
>JARHVA010001610.1:560000-610000 GCA_037957365.1 Torreya grandis
ATATACCTAATGGGATAATTAGTAATTTTTTCCCTCTTTATTGTCCTTATTTGCAATGACTACAAAAACATGCCCTGTATCACAAAATAAAACATTTTTTAATAAGAATTTTAATAGATAATGATAATTTAGTACATAATGATTGATATTGTACTTAGTTACACTATATCAAATACAAGGTCAAAGTCATGTGATAATGTCATATAAGTAAGTTGTAATTCTAGTTTAACTTGATAAGTGTTGATTGGAATTACATATATACATCTCCATTCATCCACCCACTCTTGTGACTCACACTCATTCCAAACAAAGCCCCACACAATCAGAATAAAAACATGTGAAGTGCCTCATATGAATAGTCGAAGAACCTAGATTTGAGCTATGAAATGAGTGGAGCTCACTTGATCACATTAAAATCATATAACCCTCATACATTTATAATCATTCATACTCAATTAACTAGAAATATCTAAGAACACTGGATTTTTCTTCAGCACCATGGGCCATTTTCTCATTATACCATTTAAAAATTCATTTTGCATCAGTCAAAACAATGCCATCCTTAAAATTCAACCCTTCTCTTGCGATGACTATTTTTACACATGATCCAAAATCATCATGTTCCCCTTTTCCATGGATATCCTCAATGAAATCCAAATATTTTCTATGCTAATGCTAACTTGCATCTTTATCAACCAATACAACATCCATGCATTCTTAAATTACAACATGTAATTGTTAAACCAAATATAATGTTGATTGAAATTAATGGTCCCCACAGTTAAATTTCCATTAAAAATCTCAAAATAACATTTCACATACTTTGTACATTGAGGATTGATCATCATTGAAATATAAATGGCACTATGTTAATATTTATCGATATTTTTTCATACTATTAGGTGCATGCATGAATGTTATATGCATAAATATGGTAACTTGTATTGAGTTATAATGTTGTGATTGAACTTCCATTTTTGGTTTGAATGTGTAATTTTTAGCAAATTTTATTACTGAAACAATAGAACCAAGTGGGAATGTGTTATTGATTTACTTGAATTATTCATCTAGCCATTTATCTATATGTGTTTGCCTTTCATACTCATAAACAATTTCCTCCCTGAATTTGACCATAAATTCTAAAATAGGTAATCATTTTGTGACAATAAAAAAAATTATAGATTGATTTGCATATTTAATTTATATGTCATAGATTAGTATTTTATAAAATAAACTAATTCTTGTCAAACTACACTTGTACTCTCCTCATGGATAATTTTTTTCAATTTTACCAATCCACCACAAATGTTGTAAGTTCCATCCAAACATGCTTTACTATTAAGAAAATTCCAATTGGTATTTTAAAAAAATGGTTTGAATAAATACCCTTGATGATTTTGACAACACTTTCAAGCCACACTCACGAAAAATGTTATCAGTGTGTAAAGAACAATTGACATGATGAAAAACATCATAGTGCATTAAAAATTCAACATGTTTCCTATAATAATAAGTGGTGTGTGTTTTATTTATTTTTACATAAAAGGGTTTGGCCATCTCAAAATATGTTTGATTAATAATAATTTTTGGATGTTTTTATTAAAAAATAGAGTATAATTTTGTTTGGGTCATAGCTAATAAATGTTTCGGATGCGGTTCACAGTTATGAAAACCAACTCTTTTTTTCACTACATCTCTTGTATTGGGTGAAACTCTTGTATTATCTTTTCAAAATTATGTAAGTAAATCTTTGAGAGAACTAGATATAGCTTTTCCTTTTCAGGGAAATCTACCAAATAATGGCCATAGCTCATTGGTATTGGCATCCTTAAGCCTTTTATTTATCCCACTTACTTTCATTATTTTTTTCTATTTATGTTCAGTGCCCAACTAATATTTGAAATCAAGTTTTTTGTCCCTATTTGACCACTTACTACAAAATTAATTATGTGTTGGGCAATGTTATTATCTTTTTTTGTGTCTTTTGACACCTAGAGTATGATATACATCATTTATATTTTAATAATTTACTTGTTTTCACCATCTATATTATATGTTCGTAGTCTTAGGATGTACATTGTAGGTATCATATTAATCAATTTCATTAATGAGATAAATAAGTTTCATTTATGAATATCAAATTTTAATTTTTCAAAGAAATTATCCTAAATTATTTCATATATTCATATTAAATAACAGTCATTCATTTCATTACACATTAGTTTCAAAATATTTTCATCCATTTAAATTAAGTACTTTCCTTTTCTACATAAAATCCTTAGAGGTGTTACTAATATGGAATTTGTTGAGATAGTGTTTGCATATTGTTATGTTCTTTACTAGTTTCTTAATTTTATATTTCCGTGCATTATAATTCATTGTTACTTTCACTATTGAGTGTTTTCATAGAATTTTATTCATTATTACTTTCATCATTCTATGTTTCCATGTAATTTTATTCATTATTAGGGGTAAATCATCATTGAAGGATTCATCATCAACAAAACCAAAAAATTCATACTTTGAATGTGGACTAGCAACATAATTTTGAATTTTACGATTTAGTTCATTACCTATGAGATTTACTTCATTAGAGATAGTATGTGTAGCTTGTCTTCAGCTAAATGTGAAACAACCCCCCCCAAAAAATTAGAATCATATATCAGAGTACACTTTGGATACATGGTAGGCCTACTCAATAATGTAATAAAATGTTAAATGCACTATATGCTAGTGTGACTGGAACTGAAGGAGGGGAACTGAGGTAATTTGCTATAGGTAAACATGTAAAAAGGCACTAAGGGGAAGCTGGTTATTTTTTAAGGGATTATGATATTTAGGGTGTATTGTGTATGCATACATTGATAAGCCCTGAGTGCCATAAGTGTCACTCGTACCTCCTCATAGGACCATTTTTAGGTCCTTAACCCTAGGTAAATGCCTCACTTTCCTCAGTGGGTTTCAATCCCACTTGAGGATGGTTAAGTTAAAGAATTTGTTTAACTAATAAGGGTAGCCTTAAATTTTTTAAGTTATTAGTTAGGTCAGTCATGTGTTCAAATCAAGGTACATGACAAGTACTAAAAAATTATCATACTTAATTCCACTCTTGCATATTTTTAATCATTCAAGTAGAAATTATAAAAGTATAAGAGAAACTGTATTTAGTACAAAATTATTGAATGCAACCAGTTGGGTTATAACAACTTACAGCCTTTAAGGTCATTGCACTATTTGTAGATGATTTATATCAAACATAGTTGTTCATAACAGATCATAAATTTAATATTGTCTTTCTATAATCCATACAATTATTTAAATTAGCATAGCCAATGCTATAAAAGAGTACAACACATAAATCTATGCTTTCTAAATGAAAGGAGCATCTTGCACAACAAAAATAATAATTTAAAGCAACTATCTATTCAAGAAGGACTTTATTTAATTTGTAAATGAATATTCTAAAAACATAAGTATAATACAACTTTATTGCAATACATCTAGGCAAATCAAAACCAAAAAGTGTGAAGTGATAGATTTCAAGCAATCATAAACAACCAGGTTATTTTGTGTTTCAAGATGAGTGGAACCCAAATAAAAGGTTCAATTTAAGAAACTCCTATAAAATTTTTGTTGGCAATCGAGGCAACCAACCAACAAGTTCAAATCATGGGAAGGGAGCTAAGAGAATAGTGAAGTATAAATTTTGAATTAATTAAGATGTTGCAAAAACTATTTATCATTTTAAGACTTCATTATGGATTCATAGAATGTATTCATATAATTTATTAAACAAGGAAAGCATTGTGTAAGATAATTCATCTAATTATAAGAGTTATTAGTTCCTTTACCATTTCTATAATTTTTTACAAATTACTTTTAGATTTCATAATTGTACATAATTAGAGAAATGATATTTTATAATTGAAAACATACCTTGCACGCAACCAATAAGTAGGTAGTGCAAGATAGAACGTATTTATTTTATTTTCCTCATAATTCTGCTATCAAGATTATGAATTGTTGTAAGGGTTAGATGTTTACAAATCCAACTATGTATTTATAAATGAGAGCAACCAACTATCTAATTAATAATCTAGCTTAGGTAAATGATATACTACTTCTTTCATTGCAAATTCAAGTAACCAATGTGAAGTATCAATATATATGCATTCCATGTAAGGCAAACTTAAACAATGTAAAAACTTATTCATTATGAAATATACAACTATATAAAAGTTATATTGAAAACATCTACATGTTTATGACAAACTGAAATAAATATTAATCTTCTTAATAACATTATTCATATTTTTTTTAATTCTAAGTGGAAAACATTTTTGGAAATAGATTGTTATAAAACATATAAGTGGTTCTCATTAAGATTCAAAAAGAGATATAATTAATGATGTTTATATTTAATAGGAAAAAATCATTCTTATACTGGAATGTTGGAACTATGAGAATTAGCATATCAATGAACAAGTATTATATAAATCTACTTTTAGATTATTGTACCTTCTAAATTAGTAACATAATCAAACAATTATTGTTACTATGATAATAATAATTATGGTTTAAATTTATAAACAACACAATTCAAGTACCTTTATAAAAGCTTCAGTCAATAATTATTTTATCTACTCAATAATTCATTTCTAAAGTGTATTCACAACATTTGTTAAAATTGATAATATTATTATAATAACCAAAATCAACATTGATAATCTATACTAATCTATAATCAAATTAATAAATACATTTTTTACCATCTTCCATATGAAGTCATTGGCACAAGAGTTGAACATGAACTAGCTAATTAGGATGAACCTACCCCACTAGCCCTATGAGCTCCCATTGGTGGCCCTTACCATCCCAACCATCAAAAAGTTGGTGTTTATAGTAACAAGAAATAGATAATGAATTTGAGTACATTGATCTCTAGATAAAGATAGGACAAACATAAGCACAACATAATCTATTCATTCCAATGTAATATGGGAATAATCAAACCATCAAAGTATAGATTAGGGGTGGGGATGGTTAACTTAGACCATCGAATGATATAGAATGGATTAATCATAATCCCTTATATATATTTCAAGTTCATCCTCTTTGGATCTCATCAAATTTAATGATTGGTCCTTAAACATATGAACCCAAAATGTATACCTATAACTATTCTGGTTTAGTCTAGGAATGAAAATGCACACATACCAACTAGTAACAAAAAATAATTCAAAAGTGATATTAGATATATTAATTTAGCCATAATAGAAATAATAAACTATGAAATTGATATCATAGATCCAAATTCGATCCAACCAACTTAAAAACATTCAAGGTAAAGTATTAACAATCACATCCTCATAATATAATTTATAACTTCCTGCCTTAACATTCAACCTAATGAAATATTTTAAGTTTGACATAGTTACTAAATCCATAAAGTCTAAACTATAAACTAAGTCAATGGAGTATGAAACCTACTCAAGTGAAATCAAGACTTGACCAAAACCCCAATGGCAAGTAAAGGATCATGACAAATTCTAAAAATTTCAATTGAACAACCCAACCATAATAAACACTAAACCATAATAACATAATTATTATCAAATGAATTCCAATATTGATTCGAATGATCTAAATTCATAAAAGAGAGTAGGTTCAAACTTTATATCAGCATAGCTAGAAAAAGAATAACTTAAAATCCATAAAGAAGCACAATCATGATTTTAATGTAGTGTGTGTGTGTGTATACATTTATGTATGTATATGTATATTTATATATAGAGGTATACACATATATGTATGTATGTATGTATGCATATATATATATATACACACACATACACATGTATGTATATGTATATGTATGTGTGTGTGTGTGTGTGTATATATACACATTTATGTATTTATATGTATATTTATATATAGAAGCATACACATATATGTATGTATGTATGTGTGTATATATATATATTGTGTATGTGTGTGTATATATAGAAATATACACATATATGTATGTATGTATGTATACACACACACACACACACACATGTGTGTGTGTGTGTGTGTGTGTGTGTGTGTGTACTTTTATACACACACACACATATACATATGAAAATAAACCTTAAATAGATTGAAAATGAAAACCCATGACACAGCCATTTAAGATTTCCACAATCCACATAAAAGAAAATAAGGATTAAAATAACAAAATTTCACAATTGAAATGGGATAACTAGAAACCATCAAGGTTATGGATTTTGCTTAACATACAAAAAAAAAACCATAATCCATTAATAATAAAATATTCATAACCTAGATAATTAATGCCCAAAGGAGACACATATATCCATAATCGAATGACAAGGACATCATAAAGAAACGTAAAATAGAGAGATTTAAAAACACAACCAAGGTCTTGGATTTACCCAGTGACTTAGGGAGTAAATATGACATTCATCCATATATATAAAGAAACATAGTTGGCTCCCAACATAGTTGATTCCTCAAATCCCGCATAGTTATATGCCAACGAGTTTCATCTCATCCATAAGAGAACACCTATATATATATCCAAGAACCCAATCAGACTATTATTATATAATATGAAATATTTAAAAGAAAAAAACACACAATCAATCTTTACATCATTCCACGATAGAAGAAAAACATAGCCATGAAGCATGAAATATTTGTATGATAACCCAACAAAAATAGTGAAATGATGGCATGTAAATAGTTTTCCAAACTAGACAACACACATAGAATCATCCCAATCCACAACTCATAATGACATGACTACATAATGATGAGGAATATATTTCAATGATATACATCTATATATTATTTATTGAAAGTTTATATGTGATAAATGTATCATTACATCATTATAATACATTTGTACATGCACTTGGAAGTCTGAGGACTTCCATCTGCATGTGAAACCTCTATATTTTATCAATATAGCAACCTAATAAGACAAATCAAACTAGAAAACTCAAATATAGACTTAATTGAAAACATGCAAGGAATTCTAGAAGAAATGAAAGTTCCAAGACTCACCTGAGATCACCATGTTTTCCAATTGACTAGCTCACCATTAAAACTAGGTGAACCAATTTATTGTTTGCATCCAAAAAGCTATATTTTCCTAAAATTCTATCTTCCATCCACCTTCTCCATTCTTTTTCATTCCTTTCCCCATACTACCATCAACTCGTATTGAATTCTAGGAGGAGAGATAAACTTAGCATATCCCAAGGCTATCCTACTAAATTTCTCATTAATGGTGAGCCTAGAAGACTCACTAAGTAATCACTCTTTTGCTAATAGGAAAATAAATTAGTGAAACTAATCAAGGATTAACATAAGAAAACATATATCATTGAAACCTTCACCACATACCTTACTAACTAAGGCTTAATGCATTTCCACTTAGACCATCGACCTAAATCAATGTGGTAATACATAACATCAAGGATTTAAACCATGTTTAAATCAAACCATGACTATATAACCATTAAAAAAATATTCCATTAGACTTAGGTAATAATACTAGGTCAAAGGGGGGGTTAAGGTAGCATGGGGGTACCAAGGGTTCCCAGGGTTGGTTAGGTCTAGGTAGTTAGGTTTAGGTAGAAACTGATTAGGTTGATAGGGATTTATAGAGGACATAAATGATTTGGGAAGCTTGCAGGAATAAGGAATGAAGTTGTGAGTATGGGAAAGGTAGCCATCAAATAGATAATGGAAAATAATGAATAATAATGACAAGTAACGACCCATAATTGAACAGATAAATTAAAAAAATCAATACAAACACAAAGACCACATCTAACAAACATAAAATGAAATATAACAACCAAATTGAATTATCTAAAGGAAAATAAAACAACCATATACTTATCGGTCATATAGATGTGCTTAGAAAACATTGTTATAGGATTATGGCCTCTACTACTGCCTAACTTATAGACAACATGCAGTCACCAAAATGACATAAATGCATTATGTTGTAAATACATAAATATAGATCATAAAATCATCATTAGTAGAAACAAATAATCCATAACATAATAAATCATAGAATAAGTATGCAACCAACACTATTGTAACAAGTACCACACAATCCAATTAAACAACATCTAAACCAGTTTAAAATCATAGTGTCAATGTAATAACAACAACATATGTAATGAAAATGTAAGATCAAAACATCTTCCCCCTCTTAAATGGGAGATGTCTCAGTGACTTAATAAAAAATCCATGCATAATCTTGTCTACAAACATGCACATCCTCCCAAATGGTGATTATTTCAATGATAGGATCCTATTGCACAAAAACCTGCTATATATCCCTGTTATGCAACTTAATGCTACAATGGTCTAAGATTTTCACTAGTTCCAACTAGATCTTTTCCTCTTTTATCACCTATAAATGAGTCCAATCTAAAACATGAGATGGATTAGGTATATTATTTATCAATAATACAACATGAAAAATATCATAAATCCTTAAAAGAGAAGGAGGAAGTGCTAGTTGGTAAGTAATAGGACTGATCTTTTCCATTATGTTGAAAGGTTTGACAAATTGTGGTGCCAACATGGAAGCCTTTCTAAATTTAATATAACTTTTATATGATTTAATATGCAAAAGAACTTTATCCCATATGATAAATTCTCACGAAGTTCTCTTAAGATCTGCATATCTTTTTTATCTCTTAGAAACTGCCTTTAAATTGTACCTTATCATTTACATCTGCCTATCATATTCTAGTAGTAAATCAAGCCCATTAACTACCCTATTTTTTAGGCTATCCCAACTAATAGGTGTTCTACACTTGCATCCATCTAAGGCTTCAATTGGAGACATATTAATAGATTAATGGTAGGAATTATTATATACAAACTTAATCAGATTAAGATAATCCTCCCATTTTGTTTGTGGATCCATTACATACATGTGCAACATGTATTCAATCACTTTCTTAAGTTCTATTTTTTCCATCTATTTTTGAATGATATGAAGAGCTAAAATTTAGATTTTTCCCAAAGGTTGTTGTTAAAGTATACCAAAACCTTGAAGTAAATAGTTTGTCCTGCTCTGATATGATCACCTTAGGTATGCCATGTAGTCTTACTACTTCCTTTACAAAGTGTTATATAAATACAGATGTATCATTGGTCAAATTTATAGTAATAAAGTGGCCAACTTTAGTTGCTTTATCAATCAATACCAAGATTGTGTCATGCTTGTGTGATTTTGTCAGCCCTATAATAAAATCAAGTGAGACTACAACCCAGTTATCCTTAGGAATATCATGAGGATACAACAACTCTACTAGATGGTAATGCTCAGCCTTAACGTACTAGCATTCCATGTATTTTACTACAATTTTAGTGACATCATGATTCATCCTAGGCCAAAAATAGAGTTTTTTCAACTCATGCATCATTTTTATAACACCTAGATGAGCATAATAAGGTGTTTTATGCACTTCATTACGTACATAATTTCCCAAGTCACCCATCTTAGGGGCATAGATTCTACCTTTATGACTAATCAAACCATCTATTTCAATATAAAATTAAACAAATATTTTTGTTATTGGCTCATCAACCAAACCTATACTTACTTCATGGCATAATACATTAACAAGTTATTCCAAAATAACACTTATGAAATTTCTTTATAATATTGACAAGGTAGCAATATACGTGTGTCTGCTAAGTGAATCAACCACACAGTTCTCATTGCCTTTGACATATGAAATATTTATGTCAAAATTGCTTAAAAATTCTAGCCATTGGTACTAGCGTGTATTTAGATCTTCTTGAGAAAACAAATACTCAATAATTTTATGATTAGATTTTACTTGGAAAGGCATTACCAATAGAAAGTGTTTCCATTGCTTAAGTGTATGGATAATGGAAACAAGTTCCAAATCATGTGTAGGATAATTATTTTCATGTTCCTTTAAATTTTATGACACATAGGCCACAACCTTACCATCTTGAGTCAAGATTCCTCCAAGGCCTTCTTTGGAAGCATCAACCCAAACTTCAAAACTATCATTTGGGTCCAGTATGATCAAAATAGGATCTATAGTAAGTATCCACTTCAACTTAACAAAATATTCCTCACACTGAGGAGTCCATATGAATTTATTTCCTTTACACTACAAGGAAGTGATGGGGTATGCCATGTTAGATAAATTCTCAATGAAGCATTAGTAGTAACCAACCAAACCCATGAAACTTCTCATTACATGCACACTAGAAGGAGAAAGAAAATCTTAGATAGCTTTAATATTGGTGGGGTTAATAGAAATGCCTTCCTTGGAAATAATGTGTCCTGAGTAATGAATTTTAGATTCATAAAATGCACATTTGGATAATTTTACATAAAGCTTATGTTGTCTTAGTATTTGCAAGACTAGACGAAGGTGCTGATCATATTCATCCTCATCTTTAGAATAAATTAGAATATTATCAAGAAAAACTACCATAAAATTATCCATGGAATCTCTAAATATGTTGTTCATAAGGTTCCTAAAGGCTACAAGTGCATTGGTTAAGCTGAAAGGCAGAACTATAAATTCATAGTGTCCATATCAAGTCTTAAAGGTAGTTTTTATGAATGTCCTCTTTTTTGATGCATAGTTAATGGTAACCAAATGTAAATTCTATCTTGGAAAAGACTATAACACCCTTCATTTTGTTAAACAAATAATCAATTATTGGATAAGGATAGTGGGTTTTGATTATTATCTTATTCAACATTTGGTAATCAATACAAATCCTTAAGAGTACCATTCTTTTTCTTTACAAAGACTACAAGAGCACCCCAAGGAGACACACTTGGATATGTGCTTCCACTATCTAAAAGTTCCTACAACTAAACTTTTAATTCTTGAAGATAAACCATATTCATGTGGTAATGTGTTTTAGATGTAAGGGCAAATCTAGGTATGATGTTGGTAAAAAAATTAAATTCTTGCTTGGGTGGAAACCCAAACAACTTTTCAAGATAGACATCCATAAACTCCCTTAGTATAGGAAAATATACATGTTCCAACTCTTTCTCATTAGAAATTTCTTGCAGTTAGATTGCATATAGCTTGTAGAATTTCCTAACAACTCTTTTCAACTGTAAGGCTGAAAGCATTTTACATCTCCCAAACCCTTGCATGCCTTGCAATTCTACAATTTGGCCAAGATCATTGGTGCATCACACTCTTTTACCCACACATTCAAGTGTGGATTGATTTTCTTTAAACCAATACATCCCAAATATGAGATCATACAACCCTAAAGGCATGAGAAATAGATTTACCTTGGTTTTAAAAACACCATGGTCCAACTCTACTTGTTTCAAGCATTCAAGGATAGGAACTTTCTTGCCAATACCAAATTCAACTTCCTAACCTTATCTTATCAAGATGGGTTTAATATTAAATTTAATGATAGAAAAAGGAGAAATAAAATAGTCCATTTCACCAAAATCAATCAAAATAGTCAAAGGAAAACCATTAATTGTACTTTAGGTCTCAATAAGAGTGGCCTACAAATCAACATTATTGTTATCAACAACAACATACACTCTATGGTTTGATATTTTACCTAATTTCATCTTAGGATAGTCCTTATAATGATTATCACCATATTCTTAGCACATAATCATCTTAGAATATTCTACTAGAACATTATTAGCATCCATGGTAGGTTCACATGAATTATTTTGATGTTGTTCCTTCTTGTAAGAACCAGATTTAGAAGATCTATGGGATTTAAAATTCCTATTCTAATTGGAAAACTTGTTTTAATTATTATTACCTCTTGAAAATATATGGTTATAATTATATTTTTTGAAGTTTTTGTTTATGAGAGAAATATTCTTGGCCTTAGATTACTGCCTGTTTGACTTGAATTCTTATATTGCCTTTTGGTGAGACTTTTCTTTCTCTTCAACCCTGTATGTTGATTCTATGGCTACAACCAATGTTTTTGGATTGGTCATGTTAACATCATGCGTTAGAAACTCCTTAAGCCCAAGATTGAACTTAGTTATTTTAGTTTCCTCATCATGCATATAGTTCACATGACGCAATAAGTTCAAGAATTTATTCTCATATTCTACAATATACATGTTATCTTGTTTTAAGAGCTAAAAATCAATGATTTTTTATTCTTATAGTTTACATTTAGGTATATCTTGTATAATTGAGTCTCAAAAATAGTCTAATATAGATTTAAAGGCTGATACCTTTTAATGGCACAAAGGTGGTTCCACCATAATGTTGTAATTCCTACTAACTGATAAGCTGCTACTCTAGATTTTGTGTTGGAAGGAATATTGTGCAAATTGAAGTAATTTTTCAAGTGTACCAACCAAGAATTAGTTATATGACCTAATTATTCACCAAAAAAGGTAGGTGAAAGAAGAATTTTCATTTCCTTGATGATCAAGTCAATGGTGGTTAAAGGTAGTTCTTGAGTTAAAGGTCCTTCCACTTGTCCCATTTCAAATATAGGTACTTACTCTTAGGATATTCCTTCAATATTTTTCAATCTTTGTTCCTAATTATCAATATTCCCTTACAAGGTGTTAAGGACTGTTAAGATCCCACTAAGGACTTCCTCATGCTTATCGATTATAATTCCACCAACTGCTTCAGCATAGGGTACCTTGGTATTACTATCTACATTATTCACTGACAATTCATCTAGTTTATGAATAGGAATACAACCTCATCAACCTCTTCCACATCCTCGACCCTTGCCCCTAGTGGCATTGACATTAAAATAATTTATGTAGATGTTGCCTTTGATTTATCATGTTTTAACCATCCTAAGAAATCACAAGTAATAACTTAGAAGATTGCATCTAGTTAAAGGAAAAATACTCATTCTTAGAGTTCCCTAGAGTAGAAAACTACTCTGATACCAAATGAAGAAACCCTAAAAAAATTATAATCAGATATCAAATTACATTTTGGATATGTGTTTGGCATACTTACTAATGTAATGAACTGTTCAACACACTACATGCTAATGTGATTGGAACAAAAGGAGGGGAACTAAGGTACTTCACTAGAGGTAAACATGTATAAAAGGAATGATAGGGAAGCTAGTTATTATTTAAAGTGATTATGAGATTCAAGGTGTATCAGTGTATGTATACATTGATAAGTCTCAAGTGCCATAAGTGGCACTCATGCCTCCTCATATGACTATTTATAGGTCCTTAACCCTAGGTAAATGCCTCACTCTCCTTAGTGGGTTTCAGTCCTATTCAAGTATGGTTAAGTTAAAGAATTGGTTTAAATAAGAATGGTATCTTTAAAGTTATTAAGTTATTAATTAGGTCATTCATGTGTTCAAATCAAGGTACATGATAAGTACTCAAAAATCAGCAAACAAAATTAATTCCACTCTTGTAGATTTTTAATCATTCAAGCAATAATTATAAAAGTATCAGAGAAACCAGATTTAGTAAAACATTCTTGAATGCTACCAGTTAGGTTAAAACACCTTATATCCTTTAAGGTCATTTCAATATTCATAGATCATTTATATCAAGCATAGTTGTTCATAACAGATCATAACTTTAATATTGTCTTTCTATAATTGATGCACCTATTTAAATTGACATAGTTAATGCCATAAAAGGGTAAAATACATAAATCTATGATTTCTAAATGGAAGTAACATCTTGAAAAATCAAAAATAATAATTTCAAGAAATTATCTATTCAATAAGGAATTTATTTAATTCATAAATGAATGTTATAAAGACATAAGTATGTTACAACTTTATTGCAATACATCTAGGCAAATCAAAATCACAAAGCATGTAGTGAAAAATTTCAAGCTATCATAAGCAACTAGGTTTATTTGAGTTAAAAAATGAGTGGAACGTAAATAAAAGGTTCTACTTAAGTAAATATTATAAAACTTCTTCTGGCAACTAAGGCAATCAACCAACAAGTTTAGGTCATGGGAAGGGAGCTAAAGGAATAGTGAAGTATAAATTTTGAATTAATTAAGATGTTGTGACAACTATTTATCATTTTAGGACTTCATTATGTATTCATAGAATATATTCATCTAATTTAGTAAATAAGGAAAGCATTATGTAAGATCATTCATTGAATTATAAGAATTATTAGTTATTTTACCATTTCTATAATTCTTTATGAATTACTTTCAAATTTCATAATCGTACATAATTAGAGAAATAATATTTTATAATTGAAAAAATACCTTACACACAACCAATAAGTAGGTAGTGCATGATAGAAGAACATATTTATTTTACTTTCCTCATAATCCCACTATCAAGCTTATGCATTGCTACAAGGGTTAGATGTTTCCAAATTCAACTATGTATTTATAAATGAGAGTAAGCAGCTATCTAATTAATAATATAGTTTAGGTAAATGATATGATATTTATTTCATTCTAAATTCAATTAACTAATGTAAAGTAAAAATGTATATGCATTCCATGTAAGGAAAATTAAACAATTTAAAAACTTATTCATTCTGAAATATACAACTGTATAATAGTTCTATGTAAAACATCTACATGTTTATGACAAATTGAAATAAACATTAATCTTCTTAATAACATAATTCATATTTTTTAAACTAATAAGTGTAACAAATTTTTGTAAATAGATTGCTATAAAACATCTAAGTGGTTCTCATTAAGATTCAGAAAGAGATATACTTAATGATGCTTATATTTAATAGGAAAAATCATTCTTGTACTAGAATGTTAGAATTACAATAATTATCATATCAATGAACAAGTATTATCTAAATCTACTTTTAGATTATTGTACCATCTAAATTAGTAACATAATCAAATAATTCCTATTACTATGATCATAAATAATATGACTTAACTTTATAAATACTACAATTCAAGTACCTATATAAAAGATTCAGTCAATAATTATTTTATCTGCTCAATAATTCATTTCCCAAGTCTTTTCACAATGTTTTTTAGTAGATGATAATATCATTATAATAACCAAAATCAACATTGATAATTTATTCTAATCTATAATCAAATCAATAAATACATTTGTTACCATCTTCCATACAAAGTCATTGGCACAAGAGTTGAACATGAACTAGCTGATCAGGACAAACCCACCCCATCAACCCTATGAGTCACCTATCGATGGCCCTTACACCCCAACCATTAGTAGGTTGGTGGTTGTAATAACCAAGAATAGATAATGAATTTTGATCACATCAATCTCTAGATAAAGACATGAAAAACAAAGACACAACACAATTTATTCATTCCAAGGTGAGACATGAATAATCAAACCATCAAAGTATAGATTACGGGTGAGGATGGTTGACTTAGACTATTGAGTGATATAGAATAGATTAATCATAATCTATTAGATATATTTTGATTTCATCTTACTTGGATCTCATCCAATTTTATGATCAGTCTTTAAACATCCAAACCCATAATGTATACCTATAACTATTTTGGTCTAGTCTAGGAATGAAAATGCACACACACCAACTATAGCGAAAAAAATTCAAAAGTGACATTATATATATTAATTTAGTCATAACAAAAATAATAAATTATGACTTTGATATCAAAAATCCAAATTCAACCCAACCAACTTAAAAACATTCAAATCAAAGTATTAACAATCACATCCTCATAATATAATTTATCACTCCCTTCCATAACACTCAACATAATAAAATATTTTAAGTTTGACATAGTTATTAAATCCATAAAGATTGAATTATAAACTGAGTCAATGAAGAATAAAACCTACTCAAGTAAAGTCAAGACTTGGTCAAAACCCCAATGAAAAGTGAAGGATTATGATGAAATCCAAAAAAGTTTAATCGAACAACCCAACCATAATTAACACTCAGTCATATAATTGAATAACATAACTAGTTATATAAATATATCCATAAATATGTATATCACCTAAACAATTGGACAATGAAATTTAGCATAGTCAATCAAAACACAATAGCCTAATATATACATGGAATATAAATATTTTGTACAAGTATGTGCACAAAGTTGGATGACAATTCCATGGACATACCCAATAATGCATACAAATTATAACATAACATGTACATATTATTATAATGTGTATGCATTATAGCTTGAATACATGATCCATAATACATATGTATTATAATAGTAACATGTATGTGTTACCTTTATTTATAGGAATGTGTATGTATTGTAGGAATACATACATGTTCTTATAAATAAAGGAAATACGTACATGTTACATAATTATAAAATAAAAAAAAACCTTGAATTGTCATTTTTACTCTTTGATTGGCATTCATGTTTTATTACTTGGCATTCACATTTTTCCCTCTAGCTCTTCCTTTTCCCCTACAACTCATATTTTTCCCTCTAGCTTGCATGGGAATCATTGCTTTTGATCCTACATTCATAAGATTGACAATGTTGGCATGAATAGGAGGTAAATTTTGTAGATTAAATCAAAATTTCAAATTATTTGCATAGTTTGATTTTTAATTTTTCTCCAACAAGTCGGCATGCTCTACCTAACCCTCTGCCTAATCCTCTACCTAACCGTCTACCCAATCCTCTTAACCCTCCACCTAACCCTCCTAACCCTCCTATAGTTCCACTAGATCCCCAAAGTAGTTAGGAGGCTATATCTACTCACATAGTGGATAACAAAACTGAAATTGAACAGATAATTAGGAAAACGAGGGAGCCCACTTTCATGAACATCCACCACCCCTATTTAACCAATACCTTAGAGTTAGTATTAGGTCAAGTTAACTCAATAATGATTAGAATTAATAGATGGAGGTCATATAGGGATAGTTTTAGGGCTTACTATACTAAACAATTATCAACATATGAGGTAAAGAAGAAAGAAATAAAAAAAGATCAATTTTTTGCCTTATTTATCAACCCAACCACCATAACCTCATTTCTTGTAATAACCAACCATTTGCCAATCCATTGATGCCAACACAATTTGATTAAATCCAATTTTTAAGAGTGATAGTGGATGGTATTTGACTATCCACTTTGTAATAACCATGATATCCCTTTGTAATTTTTGAGGAAACTCTATTGCAAATTTTTTCTCAATGAAATTCCAAACTACTTTGACTATGGTGAGTTTCATGGCTGAAAGAAAGGCTCTACATAAGATCAACTAGGTACACATCATGCACCTAATCAGACTACAAATATTCCTACCCAAAATCCACTTCATCTAGATATTCCCTTTATGCTAAAGGAGGTTTTGGAGATAGACACTTTGCATGTGCTTAGTGCACTTACTGATACACTTATTCATCATACGAGTAGAATTTCACAGATAGATAATCAAGATACTCTAGCTAGTGGTCATACCCAACCCTACTCATGCAAATGTTGTGATGATATATGCACTTGACCTTTAGATGATGATGATGGCACTTTAGGGGGATTGGAGGATATGATCTTGACTGATGAGTTATTGGAACACACATTTGGTTTGGATATGTTGGGAGTATCTACACACATGCAGGTATCTTTTATATAAATTTCATGTTAAATTTTTAAGTTATATTTGAAAATTAAAAAGGTAAAAACAAATTTACATGTCTAAATTGAATAATATATATGCATTTTTTTGTGTTCTAAGAGGAGACATTGCCTTCGACATCACAACTAGGTAGTGGACCAACCCATACTACATCTATTTGTGTCAATACGACACCATATACATTTATAGAGGTAAAATTTTATGTGAATATTATATACTCTAGGTGTACATTCATACACCTTAATTGCATCATTGGTAGATTTTGTGTAAGAAAATATAAAATGCCTAATATAATTTTGTTGGACTTTTTATCGTTTGATGTATTAACATGGATTGACATAGTGTTAGGAACTCATCCTCCATATCAACATTTTTATTTTATTTTGACTTTAAAAATATGTTTTCAATAATCAAAATAGCAAGTTGACCATTTAATTGATGTCCCATTATATGTATTTCCAATAGCGAGTCAATCCCAATCAATAGGATTAGATGCATATATATATACATATAATTCATTTGATAAAATTTGTTTGGTACAATATGTTTCTATCAATTTACCAATCAAGCATAGCATGTCTTCATCAAAATATACACCAGTCATTTATTTTAAATACTTTCCTCATATCCAACCACTTGATTCCTTATTATCCTAATCACATATAGTAGTTTAACATCTATGATCGATATCCAAAATAGTCATATCTATAAATTCGATTTCTATCAATTCCAATCAAGCATAATAATTTCATCTCTATCTATGGAGTTATAAATTTAGATGGCATAAAATCTTGATCCCATTGTACCCAGTCAATTCCAATTTCTAACCAGACTCTATTAGTAGAGCTATATAGAGTAGGCCATTAGATACCATTAGTTTGTTGGGAGAGCATTGAATATAAACTATGGTCTATATGTATATGGCATAGGCCTTATGACCATATATAAATAGGGGACCTCAACCCCATATAGATAGATGGGGTTAAGTAGTTTGTTACCACCACCTAAGTAGGTGGCCTAAAGACCTACTATATCTAGTTGGGGGAGAGGGCTTATCTATATCCTTACACTTTCATCACTCGAGTGACATGCTGACTCTATAAGACTATAACATCTTTCATTAGGAAAGTCCCCCTAAAATGAATATTGAGTGTTGACAAGACTATAAAACTCTTTGTTGACCTTAACCTAATTATACTATATACATATAGACCTTCCCTTGAAAATATTGAGGGAAATCTAAGGATAGATATTCGACCTAATGTCACCTATAGGGCAACCAAAATAATACACTTGTAAAGAAGACTATCCACTCACTCTTATCTCTATAATATTCAGTTCTATTTTATATATGTTTCTTTAGATTTTTATGAGACCTATTTTATAAGGTTCTATAAAATCTTAAAAGGCTCAAGTATAGATGTCCCCCATAAAAGTAACCTATAACTCTAGGTGTCTTAACTTGATTAAAAGTCAGTTTATAAACTTCTCAACAAACACCTATGCAAGTTACTTGTCTTATCACAATGACTATTTCTAAGGGATTTTTGATCACACCAATACTCAATTGGACTAAAAAGTAATGAATATCTATAAGCAAAGTATTCAAGGTGTTAATATGATCAAAATTTTAAAACAAATCAATTTAGACACCATAGTTCATAGGATTGTCCTCAACTATACCAAGTCACTACCTTAAGATAATTAGGCCTAATGACCAAGTAATTATGTCAAAATCTGAAATATACCTCAAAAAATCTATACAAACATCCAAACCAGTGTATATAGGTGTATTATGGATTTTTTAACACCTACTTGCATTCAATGACTCAATCTCACAAAATTCACTCAAAAATCCTCCCTCATTGTCTTGTCATTCTCTTTCATGAAATCGACATTTCTTACCTTTAGTGTGGTTTTATAAATCACATGTTGGACATATCCATTTATCACATTCATGCTTCCCATGACCTCATTGGATTTTTTCATATCTTATGTAGGACTAAGTTTGTTAGTAACTTGTTTAATTAGTGAATTTCCCAAGTTATTAATTACTACATTATTTGTTTAGATGATGACTAGGGTGGACACTCCTCCATCATTATGAGTCAAGATAGACTCAGACATTACTTCTATAATGTCATCTACATAGGAATTCACTAAGGTATGTATATTCACTTGTAATTTTGAATTGTAATTTAGTAATTTTGTTTTAATAATTTTACTATAAACTTTGGAAAATATAACCTATATGCAAAAATGTATTGTGTATGTAGGACTGTCATATGACATTTGATGGTCCAATTTAGGTGACTACTATGATATCTCCTCATGTTTCTTCATCATTTGAAATGCTTGTTCATGTAACAGATCTTGGTACTAACCCACTATCCTATCTATGCACACTAACTTGAAGGATGGATTTTAGGTGGAAGCTTTTGACTGTGACTGAAGCATTAGGTGTTCAAGAACATTTCTCAAATGATCCAAGACCCCAATGATCCTAAATTCTTATGGAACCTCAATGAAACATAATAATTGGCAAGGAAACCTTCATTTAATCTTTCTCCTTGGTTTGGAAACCAATGGAAACCTACAAGGTGTATTTGATTCTTCTATAACATCATGGTCTCTTTGAGAACTTCAATAAGCTCCTAAAATGGTCCAAAACCTTTGAAAACACCTCAAAGCCTTGATATGCCTTATTGAATATAGGTCTTTGTTGAATATTTCTATAGGTATCCATTAGGTAGAAAACCAATCCTCTTATTGGTTTTCCATGAATGTCCCAGTCATTGAATCCCAAGAAGCATTTGTCTCACTCTATTTACCATACAACCCTTTCACTAGTTTTCCACTAGGAAATTCACTTAGGTGACCTCATTACAATTGAATTAACCCATTTTAAGTAATCCAACTCACTCCAACATCCCATTTCACATACAAGGCTCATGTTCATTTTTAAAGGCTTGCAGCCCCTTCTTTGGACATTTATCCTTGGTTTGATCAGTCTATGAACTCTCTTGTAAATATGAGACCATTTATAGATTTTTGAATCTTGGAACACTTTGAAAAGATTCAAACAAACCTCTCAAAGGTCTTGAAATCCAATTCCAATGGAACTAGCTTTTAGCCATGTGTATATGGTTCACTTAGACTATTAGGCCTATTAGACCTTTTTGGATTCTTAATGGCCTCCAAATAGTAAATTGGCACTAAAAACACATCCAGAGGGGTGGATAACTTCTAATAATACGTTATTAGCCTCCCATTTGGTTTGGTTGACAAACCCACCACCCATTTTAGGCTTAAAAATGCCCTTCTCAATATAAGAAAGATGCTAATTTTTAGCCTAGATTCAGGCATGCATAAAACCAAAAATATACATTATATAGATGAACCATAAGATCCTTAATGTGAATGGGAAATCCCTCTAATTATTACTTTAATATAGTTTGAATCACATCTAAGATAAATTCATTGTAGAATTTGCAGTAGCGGGTCCTAAAATACAACTTTTTGGTAGTGAAGAGATAACTTGTTGACCTCCAACTAGCAATTTTGCCTTCAGGACTGGTAGCTATAAATACACTACTTCAAGCATGCTTATATATGAAAATTACAGATGATACAATAAATATGATATCTAATTCCACATACAAGTGCATTTTCACTACTATTTTAGAGTATGAAAACACTGACAATAAATGTTGACAAAGTTGAAACTACAGTCTAAGAACTCAATTTATGGTGCTTATTAGCTGAAAGTTGGAACTAAAAACATGTTAAAATGGGAATATAATGTCCAAGAATATGTTTTTGGGATCCCACTTGGCCCAGTTGACAAACCCACCACCCATTTTGGGCTCAAGAATGCCCTTCCCAATACAAGAAAGATGCTAATTTTTAGCCTAAGTTTAAGCTTGCATAAAACCAAAATTGTAAGTTTTATGGAGGAACAATAAGATCCATTGTGTACATGGGAAATACCTCTAATTTTATCCTAAGTATAGTATAAATTAACTTTAATATCAATCTATGGTAGAAGTTGCGGTAATGGTTCGTAAAATACAATGTTTTGGTAGTGAAGAGATAACTTGTTGACCTCCAACTAGTAATTTTGCCTCCAAGATCAACAAGTGAAAATATATTTCTTTGAAAAATATATATAGAAAAATTACACATGATCTAATGACTGGGACATATAACTCCACCCACAAGTGCATTTTCACTACTATTTCAAAACATGAAAACACTAACAACAAATGCATTTGGAAGGCTACAAGGAGAAATAAACTTGTCATGTGTAATTGTTCATCAGTGTGAAAATGTCAAGTACGTTTAGTAAGCTTTTCTTAGCTTCAATAATATGAAATTATTTACTAACATTGGCAACCATGTGAAGGTGGTAGTTAATTTGGCACCACTAACCTACAAAAAAATGTAAGTAATTAAAGATGAAATTTATGCATGTACTACCTATAAAATCAAATTTTTTTGGTAAAATTAATTACATATACATTTTACCTACATTTTACAAAGTGAATTAAAAATTCAACATGTTGCCTACAATAACAAATGGTGTGTGTGTCATTTATTTTTACATAAAAAGGTTTGGTCATCTCAAAAAATCTTTGACTAATAGTAATTTATGGATGTTTTTCCAAGTAAAATTTTGTTTGAGTCATATTCAAGAAATGTTTTGGATGTGGTTCATGATTACAAAAACCAACTCTTATTTTCACTACATCTCTTGCATTGGGCAAAACTATTGTATTATCTTTCCAAAATTGTGTAAATAAGTCTTTTAAGGCATCAACTATAGCCTTATCCTTTCATGGAAGTCTACCATAGAATGCCCAGATCTCTTTCGTATTGGGTTCATTAAGTATTTCACATCTTTCAAATTTCTTTCATTAATGTTTTTCTATTTATATCAAGTGTTTGACTTATTTTTTAAATCAATCATTTTTTTCCCAATTGCAGCACTTACTGTACAAGTTGTCATTATACACTGAGCAACATTATAATATTTGTTGCATGATTTTAGGCCTACAATATGACATACATCATTTAGATTTTAAATAATTTCATCATTTTCATCATCCAATTTAGATGTTATTAGTCCTAATGTGTACATTGTAGGTCTCATCTTAACCAATTTCATCAACAAAACAAATAATTGACATCTTTGACCATCATACTGTAATCTATGAAAGAAACTATCCCAAATTTCTTGATCCAATATTCTTTAGTGGTGTTCAGACATTTTATTATGCATTGGTTTCATAATATTTCCATCAACTTCAATTAAGCACTTATCTTTTCTACGCATAATTCTTGGAGGTTTTGTTATTGTTGGAATCCATTTAGAGGGTGTTTCAAAATCATTATATGTTTCCATGAAATTTTATTCATTGTTTATTTTTCATTATATGTTTCAATTAAATTTTATTTATTTTTAATTTCATCATTATTTTAGACCTTTAAAATTTCTTCATTCTTGGTGGGTAAAGTATCATGCATAAGCTCTTCATCAACAAATCAAAAGATTTAAATTTTGAATGTGAATTTCCAATATTATCTAATTTATTATCATCAATTTCATCATAATTCAATTAATTATTGTTAGTTTCATCATTATTTAATACATTATTGTTAATTTCCTCATTATCTAAGGCATTTGGCTCATCAAGGTTAGTGTCTGTACCTTGTCTAGAATGAAATGCTTGAATTTGTACCTTGTATTTTTCTCTCAACTCTTCTAATTGATCCAATGTTTTTCTCTTAAACTTTTTCCCCTTCCCTGAATGTGAACTAGAGCCCATTTTGACAAAAGCAACCGAGAATGTACTTCAAAATGTGGGGTCCCAAAAAATTGCAAAAAAAGTACACAAAAATACACAGAGTATGTAGGGAATGTCTGTGGGGATAATAATATTGATTTGAGATAAAAATAGACACTGAAAAGTAAGTTTTTATTTTTACTTCAAGGAATGTATACATGTTATATAAATGCATACTCATTCCTATAATGCATATAGGTTCCTTGAAGTATAGGCATATACTACAAAGAAAAGCACAAAGACTCATATTCAATGCATAAAATCCCATATAATACTATAATATGATGCAATGAGACTCAATAAGACTATAATATGATGAATAAATCCATAATATGATGCAATAAGACTATCAAATTTTGTAATAAGGCTATCATATGATGGAATAAAGCTCAATATGATGTAATAAGGCTATCATACGATGCAATAAGACTATTAAATGATGAAATAAAAATATTATATGATCCAATAAGACTATCATGCAATGCAATAAATATAAAATATGATGTAATAAGGCTCAATATGATGCATAAATCCTCAATATGCTGCATAAATCTCTAATACATGATGTAATAAGACTCTTGATAAGACTATGAAGCAATAAGAGTATCATATGATGATATAAGGCTCAATATGTAAGATTAAATGAGATAATTTTGCCCAAAATCCCATCATAAGTCCTTACAAAACTAGGTGAATAATGGGTTCACAAATTGACACTAATCACATTCATGAATTTAAGCATTTATGATGAAATCAGGGTACTTAGGGGTTAAGTTTGTTATAAAATTAGGATTTAGGATTAGAGGTTTAGTGTAATGGGTTTATACATGTGTATATGTAATGGAATTAGGGATTAGGGGAAATTTACATGTTTAAGTTATAAAATTAGGGTTTACAATCAACATTCACAAAATGTGATCTAATTTAGCCCCTTTAATCAAATTGTAGACTCCGGTTTAGGTTTAATGTGTTGAAATTGGCCACATTTTCATTTATAATTAAATTAGGGTCAGTTAAGCCATACATGTTTCATCTAGATTATACAATTGATTGGGCTATAAATTTGGTTTAAAATATCAATTTTTCCCAAATCACATCCCTAATTAAACCAATCAACTAATTGGTTCAATTCATGATAGATAGAATCATTCTTAATTTTATCCCAAAACATATATCATGATCTTATAGTTATGTCAAGAAGGGGTTCAAATTAGCCTCCCATGCCTCCTCAATTGAATTTCCCCTATAATTGAACCTTGTGCCATGTGTGTACCTCATACACCTAAAAATGTGAAAGCTATCAGATATGCATCAAGTCTTGGAGTTTTTAGAGTTGATAATTCCCCAAGAGGCCAAATCCAATTACATATCACCACATGTACCTCATACATGCTCAAAAATGTTAGCACTACTAGAGGTGTCAGGTCCTAGAAATGTTAAAGAGCTATCAGATCCCTATGAGGCCTGATCCAATTAGTTACATCACCATGTGTGTTTCTTGTACACACATATACTTGTGTTATAGATATAATTATCACTTGTCGTAGAAGCATCACATTTTTTAGATCCTCATGAAACCCAATAGAATCAAATATTTCCACATGTGTAGGTCTAGAGCACCTAAATAAGTATTAGAGTTGTCATATATGCACATCTTTGATACCTAGACATGTCCCATCACCTCCAACCAATACAACTAAGGCCTATTCAAAAATTTATCATACATACATATAAGATAATAATTTTTAAATATTGACATCAATCCAATCAACTCATGTCTAGTAAATAATTCACATGATATGAGCCTCTGACTTTCCATTACTATATAAAACTTGTCATGTAGAGCCCTTTAAGGTCCCATCCATATTGAGCAAGCACTAAAAATTATTATTTTTCTATGTATGTATTCAAATTATTTATATCCTTATGTGTTGAATTACCTCTAGATCCCAAATTACATTTATATTAATTCCTATATGTAGGAGAGAACATAATTCAACAATGAACTCCTCAACCTCAAATCCTAAGTCAGAGTAAGAATTTTGAGATGTACTACTTTCTTATAGTCTACATCATAAGATTTAATCTCATTACAATTAAATATGAACAAGATTATTGAAGATATATGTAAAAAATATATAATCTTAAAACCTTTGGTGAGGGGGTGTACACTGGTATTCAATTCTAATCAACCATCTATATGAGGTGAGAAATTCATCATCCACATGAACAATTATTGGGTCCTTCTACTCAACATCATCCTTGAGGGGAAGTAGGTCTCAAATTTAGGTGAAATTATCACCTTTAATGTTTCTTGAATAAGTTCAATAGAGTTTGAGTTGGGGTAAATTATACATATGTCATACTTGGTCAATACCAGGTCTATGCTACCCTATATTTTAAAAGAATAGCCATCCATTAATAGTTTTAAACAATTACCCTAGTGAATTTAGATATTTTCTAATCTATAAATTCATCACTATATGCATGACATCTTGAAACGAGATCATCACTAATGGATACATGTGACCATTTCAAGTTTATTGAGCTCAAAACCACATCTTATACAAAAAAAATGTGTATCCAACTTGACCAAATGTTTTAAGAAAAACATGTTACATGCCTTATACCCATCATCCTACTTTCATATCTTACCATCCCAATTACATAGTAAGGTATAATACTCTATAGTATTGATAAGCACCAAGTGTTGTCTAGCTTATTTTTGAGCTTGCAATTGTTGAATCCATGGTGCATCTAAGACTAGTCCCATGTCAGAGACACACTCTTGAGATGATGTGGGAAAGGATGTAGTGGTTGATCGTTATCCCATGTGTGATGGAGAGGTAGATGAAGGAGGTGCACAGAATGGAGGATTAACCATATTTTCACAAGAGATCTTAATTTTAGGCAAAATTTGAATAATGTATTTGAATACATTAGGGGAATATTGAATAATTGTAACAATAGAAGACTCTTGTTATACTTTAAATTGGGACCTCAAAATGCACCTATTGAATTATATGCACTAAGTGACCTTGGAGGAAACTTAAGGGACTTTATTCAACACATTTTAGAAATGTTTTTGGGACAATCCAAGGCATGATTCATAAGAATTGGGCTCCATTAGATAACATTATTGAAATAGATATCCAAGAGATGCATTGTTACACCAAGGGATAAATTCTTATTTCTACTTAAACAATATTATCTATACTATATAGTCCAATTAAATGGGGTTTTCACTTAAACAAATTAGTTCAAAATTTATAAATAAAAAGGTTTGGTCAAAGATATCAAAAAAAAAACAAAAGGGTAAGAGAGGATTTTAGGTAATTAGGATAATATCAATAAGAAAGGCAAGTAGGTTTTTAGGTAAGGTAGTAAGGTATATCCTTTGCCCTACTAGGGGAAAGGTCCCAATAGCTGTGCATGTTCAAATTATCAAATAAGTATTTTGTTAACATGTGTTCTATTGATGAAACATATTAATGTCTATAAATATTAAAGTGCAACAGAAGGTGAACATGTAATATCTAATACTTGTTAAAAATTTATTCTATAAAATTAAAAGTAACCAATCACATCTTGAAAAGTAAGAGTCAAGTATTGACACTCTAATTCATAGTGATTGGTACTCTAAAGGTTAAGTTTTGATCATAGGTTTAAAAAATGCATTTTATGACCTCTCATGATAAAATTGTTTATATTGTAAAATGTATAAAATGTTAGACCTTAAAACATTAGTTATAAGTAGTTAAGATGAGATATTGAAATGGGTAATTTTTTTGAAGTCTGATGCAATGTTATGGTACCTTAATCACTATCCAAAGCTAGGATGCACTGTTAATGGGACCTTTCCCCTATGAGAAACATAAAATTTAATTGTTTTGTGTTATTTAAAAATAATGTGTATGTGTTTTATAATGCGTACTCATTGTATAATATGTTATATAATGCATACATGTTATCTAACATGTAGGCATTATTTGAATTTGAATTAAAAACCAAACCTCTAGGCTTGGAAATGGCTTGGATTTCCAAGCTAGAGGCTTGGGACTATGCATCTATAGTTGAGAATGAGAGATTTGACAAAAACCAATAAATTTATACTTAGATCACCAAATACACTATGTATTTCAAAATCAAAATTCAAAAAATTATTACCATCATGACGAGTACGCTGTCCTCTTTTCAAATATATGATTTTTATAAATTTTAAGATATTTTAAGGGTTTAAACTATATTTATTTCTAACTACACTTTTTAAGGCCACTACATGTCACACATATACATGCCTATTCATGTTTATTTAATTTGTTATTCTTTGATCCAAATGCAAAACAAATTATATGGTAAAAAACTAGGTCTAATTCTACACATTCAAAAAAAAATCAATTTTCATTTTTTTGAGTTAGTTAAGGGGGCCACATGACCGTATATCCATTTTTTTTTAATCAATTTTTAGGATCTAATTACTTTTAAAATTAATAAAAAAATATTCATTTAAAAAATATAAAAAAAATTCTTAACACACTAGAAGATCTTATCTAAATATTCACCAAAGGGTTTCAAACAATATGCAATGATGCTAAAAAAATAGTGGGTCACATGACCATCTATCTACTATGTTTTCTTGAAAAAAATATGTCCTCTTCAAATTTTAGATGTTTGACCTATTTATACTCAACCATTTTTCCAAAAAAATAGTTTTTTGGAAACTAGACTCAAAATTCTACAATTCATGTTTTTATACCATCTTCAAATTTTGAGTGTAGCCATCTCAAATTATCTATAGAAGTTCACATTTTTAAAATTTTAAAAAAATAATGTCCATGGGTAGGCCCTTTTTTGTCCCCCAAATATGTGCACTTACCCACACACACACACACACACACACATATGTGGGTAAGTGCACATATTTAAGGGACTATATATATATATAATTAAAAATACCCTAATAACATAATTATTATCAAATGAATTCCAATTTTGATCCAAATTATCAAGGTCATAAAAGAGAGCAGGTTCGAACTTTATACCAACATAGTTTGAAAAAGGATAACCCAAATCCATAAAGAAGCATAGTCATGATATATATATATATATATATATATATATATATATATATATATATATATATATATATATATATGTATGTATGTATGTATGTATGTATGTATGTATGTATGTATGTATGTATGTATGTATGTATGTAAATCTTAAACATATTTGAAATGAAAACCCACGATGCAACTATTTAATATTTCCACAATCCACATAAAAGAAAACAAGGCTTGAAATAAAAACATTTCACAGTCAAAATGGGATAAGCAGAAACCATCAAGGTCATGGATTTTCCTTCATAGACCAAAAAAATACCATAGTCCATTAATAACAAAATATTCATAACCCAGATAATTAATGCCCAAAGGAGACAAATATATCCATAATCAAATGACAAGGATGTCATAAATAAAAACAACACAGAGAGATTTAAAACACAACCAAGGTCTTTAGGTCTTGGATTTACCAAAAAAATCAAGGAGTAAATATGAAATTCATCCATATATATATAAATAAACATAGTTGGTTCCAAAAACAAAATAGTCATCTAGAACATGTAATCGATTCCTCAAATCCTGCATAGTTACATGACAATGGGTTTCATCTTATCCATAAGAGAATACCTAGATACTCATGCATATTTATATATATCTAAGAACCCAATTAGACTATTCTTATATAAAATTAAATATTTAAAAAAAAAGAACATAGTTAATATTTACATCATTCCATGATATAATAAAAACACAACCATGATGCATGAAATATTTGCATGAGAACCTTGTTGTTTCCAAAATCAGCTTAGATCATTTTTGGGAACAACCCCTATTAAACTTGTCCATTTCATCTTTCATCTCTCTCAGTTTGTTTTCGAGATGGGTTCTTCTCATTCTCATTTTGGTCCAATTCACCTTTCGAAATTTATAATGTCTTTTTATCACGTCTTCCCTGAGACGTGAAGGCTATTACAGTCTCGTTATGACCAGAAGACCAAGACCTGCCTCTTTAAGAGTTCATCTCTTTTTCTTTCATTTTCATGCACGAGCAGCAAAATTTGCTGCTAATGTTTTTTTAACCTTTGAGATGCAAGGGCGACAATTTTTGCTGCCCCTGCATTTTGACTGCAAGGGCGGCAATTTTTACTGCCCCTACATTTTGACATGTAAGGGCAGAAATTTTTGCCACCCCTGCATTCGAACTTGCAAATGAACATGCAAGGGCGGTGAAATTCACCGCCCCTGCATGCCTCATTTTCTGTGTGCGGCATTTATTGCTGCACACGGTGGGTTGTTAGGGCCAATTTTTGCCCCATATAACCTAATTTCGGCCTCATTTCTTTTTATTCTTCCTCCTCTCCTCCTGCCCTTTACATCTGGATGCGTTGACAAATGAGTAAAAGCACGTTTTAGTGCATTTGGGCTTGCTGCGCATGTGGTTTTTTAGGTAGGTCTTGTTTTTAACATTTTTTTCCTTTCCTTTCTTCTTCTTAGCTTTGTTTTTAGTTTTTGATGTTGATAGGAGTTTTTACTTTTGTTTTTTGTCTTTCCTCTCTCCCTCCCCATCGGCCTTCCCCACTTCTTTTCCATTCTGGGGCGGCGATTTCACCACCCCTCCCCTCTGCCTATAGTTTTCAACTCAAAACCCACACGGGTGGTGAAATTCACCCCCGTGCCTCTTAGCTTCCCTCTCTTTCTTTTCACCTGCGTGGGCGGCAAATTTCACCGCCCATGTAGGCCTATCCTGCACGGGTGGTGATTTTTTCTGCCCGCGCCTTTGTGCGCAAAACCTGCATCGGCAAAAAAATTCTATCACCGATGCAAGCTAGACGTGTAGGAGTGACAATTTTCATTGCCCCTACACATTCCCTTCCAATTCTATAGGGGTGGTGAATTTCACCACCCGTGTAGGCTGACCCTGCAGGGGCAGTGAATTTTGCTGCCTGTGCATTCTATCCATTCGTTATGCAGGGGCGGCAAATTTCACTACCTCTACATTCTTTTTATTCTTCATGTAGGGGTGGTGAATTTCACCGCCCATGCATTTCTCCTCTGAAATTTTTTAACTCTGGAACGCTTTTCCCCTTTTTTTTCATCTTTTTCCTTCCTTCCTCATTTTCTACCCCAATTTCTGACCCGGCCCTTTTAAGTGCCCTTCCTTGGTCATGGTCACTTAAAATGTGGATTTCCCAACTCGCCCACTTTTCCCTAATTGCATGATCATGACTATAGTACTTTCAGAGAATTCTTGCTCATCAACACCCATTTGACCAAGGCCAGTTCCAATGTCTGAAATGTCTCCCAAAAAGTCAAAGACCATGAAGTACAAATACCAGGGCTTCTTTCTAATCACTTCGGTCACCTCCAACGTTGATGACATTAGAGACACAAAAATCAGTCACGTGGACATGGCTGAGTTCGTGACCCAAACTAAGGTGATGAACCCGAGTTTCGAGATGAAGAGGATCATTGAAAGCAACATTCACCTGGATGCCACTTTCTCAGTGGCAGCACATCATATGGAGTTCATCCTCTAGTGTGCACAGTTCTACAATAAAGAGACAAGATCACTCTTAGATGCCAGTGGTAATGTGATAATTCGGCTGGATTCTGAATTCATTGACAAAGTCTTCATGTGCCCTCCTGCTACTAAAGTGCTAAAGATTGACTTCATAGAAGCCCAGAAGGAGTATGACAAAGACCTTGAGAGGGCGAAGAAAGTGATGAATAATAGGTGGTTGAAGACACCCAGAACCAATCTATCCAGATGGCCATGGAACTTTCTGAGGAGTGGTTTCATTGAAGAAGTTGGTGACTTAATCACCCTTCTCGAGAGAGTGTGAGGCCTCCCGTCTTCTTCATAGTTCCACTAGTGGATGTACCTGTTCATTAAGATCATCCTCCAGGGTAAGCAAGTCATCTTTTGGGGTGAGAAAATTAGCAACGCCCTTCATGAGCAGCTAACTAAGGTACAAACTTGTTCCAAGTTCTATATGACCTCATACCTTGTGTACATAGCTACCTCGATGCGAACCTTCCAAGGTTTGACAACTGAAGGGAATAGAAAGACCACCCCAGTATACTCATATTACCCCCAACTAATGCTTCAAGGGTCAATCCACCATTTCAAAAGGGTAAATGATGCTTTATTTGCCATATTTTTATGCCTCTTCGACCCTCAGCTTGAGCAGAAGAGAGTATTTGATGAGGCTTGGATGGTCGTCAATGACTATGGTTGCATGTTCCTTCAATTTTCCACCTTCTGTTATCTTTGGGTTGGATTTTTTCAAGGCTATCCCTATATGCTCCCCAAGTTTCCTTCTAATAAGTTAGTTCTGATGGAGCTTTATCGATAAATGGCTGTCATACATACTAGGCAGATAGAGCTGAAAAAGCTAGGTCTCAAGTTTCCAGTTGAAATTGGTAGATACTCTATCTTGACAACAGCCAAAACCAAAGTCATGGAAACAAACATGCAGCTGGTCACTATGAAATAATTCAAGAGAAGGGATAAATTTGACTATAGGGGAGTCAAGGACATGATCAGATGAAAGACTCAATTCCATGAGCCTATGATCGAAGACATCTGGGTGGACCTGAGAATAGCTAAAAAAATTAAAAGAATGGATTATAACAGGCTGACCCTAGAACAAATTGAATATTTGGGGCTTGCAGAGATTCCCCCCAATCTAGTCGATGATGGGAGCATTATCAATAGCAGGTACCTGGTTGAAAAGATTGTTGGCTCCCCTCTTCCTCCAATTCAGTGGTCTCAAAAAGAACTAACTTCTCTGAGGAAGAGATTTGAGCCAATATTGGCTAACACCAATGATTGGTTAGCGGCCAAATGGATCGTACTGAAAGAATTTATCACGAGATCAGAGGTTGAGTTCCAAACAGAGATGAGGAAAAAAGCAAAAAACAAGACTAAAAACAAAGGTGATGTTCCTTCCCCATTTAGGCCTCACAAGCCTAGAATCATCTTTGTTTCTAAAAAATCAAAGGTTACTGAAGGGCCAGAAGTAGCGGCTAAAAGAATTACAGAATAGAGCTCTTAGGAATAGGGAGCCCAATCAATGGAGACAGATGACCGGACTTCAGAATAGCAAAAAACTGAGCCTCTACCTTTCCAAGAAGAATCACAACCGCTTAAGAGTGTCTCTCCTTCTCCACCTCAGTCTCCTATGGCATCTCCTTCTCCTCTCTCTCCTATCAGTGTTCCTTCTTCTAGAGCCTCCTCTCCTTCTAGAGTTATATTTGGTGATCCTCAGGGCACTTCTGGAGATACTCTTCACTTCTCTGGGTCCATTCCTAATTTGGCATCTCCTTTCAATTTGGGAGAAAGTTTTGTGCTTGAGATAGAATCAATAGTCGATATGGTTTTTCCTATTACTCCTACTACAACCACTGTTACTACTAGTAGTGTAGACGTTGCCATGGTAACACCAGCTATGGGAACTATTACCACAGTAAGTACTTTTCTCCTGCCCTAGATGTCAGCATTCACACCCAAAAGAAATAAGCTAGCCATCTCTGTAGATGACTTCGATTTTGGCAAAATAGTGCCGGTGAAAGCTAAGGCTCCTAAGAGGCCAAGGATCCTCTCAAAATTGGTTGAGGAAAAGGGGCAATTTTTTTTGGAAATAGCTAAGCCTCTGCAAGACGCAACCCTTGAGGGTTTTGAAATGAGTATCTATTCCATCTCTCGTGTTGAACTTGGCAAAGTTATGAAGGTGTGAAAAGTGATCTACAGTTTGTAATGGACATCATGGTCTAGAAATTTGACCAAAAAGGGAGATGAAAGACTATTATAAGGCCAAGATTGAGTAGATGATGGCAGTAATAAGGAAATTCACTCTTCCCCCAGAAGCAGCGACTCCAGAGGCCTTCTCTATAGATGACCTTGTCATTCAAAAGGCATAGAAAACTTACTTAAAAGGGAAAGTGCTAGAGAATTATGTTGAAAAGATGCATACTCAGGGAGTTTCCTTACTCACAGAAGTTGTGGAAAAAACAGATAAGATGAAGAAGGTGAGAGCAGATTTAGATGACCTTGTCTCTCTTATCTCTCAGGATGTTGATAGTACAAAAAAATATCTTAGAAAATGGAGGGAGATGAGGGATATGAAGAAAATCACCTTGATATTTATCGGTGTCATTTCTAGCAAAGATTTCTATGTTGAGATCAAGGAGTCCCTAATATACAGGATACAGGTACTCAAGGAGTTGGTTGAGGATCTCAAATCTTCTAGGGATGCTAGTGAGAAGAGCGACATAGGCCTACTGAATAGACTAGAAGAGCTACCTTGCAACCTCACTTCTAGGGATAACCATTTCCTCTCAGCTGAAGAAATGATCCAAAGCTTCAAGGGGATGATTCAAAAGAATTTTGAAGAAAAAGCCTTCTCAATGGTTTCTGTGGACCATATTTTAGATACTTAGTTAACTCTGGACATTCTGAGGTCCATGTTAACTAATCATGCTAAGGCCATCACAACATTGAAGGATGCTTTAATTAGAGCCAGGGTCATCTCCAAGAACACAGTTGTGCCAGATAGTATAGGAATTTAGGTATCCATCGCTATGTATGATGCTCTTCTAAAGAAGTCTGGTGGCAAGAACTGAAGTTTTTCCCCTTCTCTCTTCTTCTTTCCTTATGCACTTTTGTCTTGAGAAAAGTGCATGCAATTTTTTAATATGTAATTACATGTAAAAATATTGGAAAAATATCTCAAAGTCAAAGATGAGTCATCTTTGACTAAGATATTTTTGTATTTTATTATTTTCTAAATTTTGAGAGTTTCTCCCTATATATAGTGGAGACCTCTTTTGTAAATAGATATTGGATAATTAAGAGCAAAAACTCTGTCGAAATTGAAACACTTTTTGAGATTTTGTGCTCAACTTGTAAATCATATTTTTTTAAATGAATGAGAAGCAGGTTTATTTCAAACTTTGTGTTGAAATCATCTATGTTATTTAGAGAATAGTTCTTATGTCCTCTTTCCTAATAATCTCTTGTTTATTTGATTTAATAAGCAAAGTGAATGTGTTAATATTATCTGAGGGCATTTCTAAAAGGTAGAAGAGAGACTTTGAGCTACTTTTATCTTTGTGATTCTATTTTCTTTTGTAGTTTCAAGTGAAGACTTTTTGCTTCATTTCACTCTATGGTTACGCTTGTTCCAGATCAGTGAATGAGACAATGGAAGACTTTGTGCTTACGTGGGTTTTCTATGACTTTTGTTACTTAAGGTGATTTTATTCTCTACGTTGGATACCATTCCTGAAAGAAGAGGAATGTCATTAGCCAATGACCAGGATTTCTCCCTCTTGTTCCTTGAACATCACCTCTAAAAAAAGAGAGGTGGATGCTATTATACCACCCCATGTGTTATTTTCTGCTTAATTATATATATATATATATATATATATATATATATATACATATAGCGTATAAATATTCATAGGGAACCTCCCCTTGATGAGAGGAGAGATTTATCTCCATCTAGATCTGGTAAACCCATACTTTTTGTGGCATAAATCTCCCTATGCTGTGGTTGATATACCCATTTTGTCATCAATTATTTGATGACAAAATATTCACCCAATAGTTTTGGTGACTCCGCTGGGGAATATGAACATGCATTTTGAAGCCTCAAGCTTCAACTTGAAGTAGTTTCAGTCCCTTTTTCATTTAAAATCTGGTAACTCTACGCTACACAAGAAGCCAAAGAGCCAAGGGTGTTTTTGACCCTCTGTTTGAGTTGGCACAACAGAGCAATTTTGATCTATTTCCTCCACCACCTTCCCTTCAACGGTCTAGGAGTTTTCCTCCTGACCTTATCAAGTCACCAATGCAAGGTAGAGCTTCTTTTCCTACTGTTAATCAGGCCCTACCTATAAACACTCCATTAATGTTTTTATCCCACCATTTAATTGTCCTATTATAATGGATCAAGGCCCGTGGGGTAATTCTTATGGTCCTCTTAATTTGACTGCACCTTTGCATGAACTACCTCGTAGTTCTAGAAAAAATTTTCCTAAGTTTTTTGGTGACAGGAAGGTTCATCCCAATGAGCATATTGCCACTTTCTCCATAGCATGTGGCGTAATCGGTGTGAAATTTGAGGATGTAACAGTGAGACTTTTTGTAGAAACTTTGCAAGGTGTTGCTGCAGATTGGTTCTACCACCTGCAGGCTGGGTCAGTAACTGATTGGGACACTCTCAAAGCCAAATTCAAAGCTAGATTTAAAATTTCTAAAAATTCACACGCTTTGTTAGCACAGCTAACCCAGATGAAAAAATAATCTCAGGAACCTATGAGGGATTTCATATCCAAATTCAACAAATTAAGGAACCAGATTCTAACTGTTGCTCAGCCTACGCCAAAAAATCTCAAGTGTTTTTTTATCAACTCGTAGCTTCCCGAAGTAAGTTTCCTATTGAGATGAGTTGGCCCCATGGATCTAGCATTGGCTCAAAATTTGGCTACTAAGATTGAGGATGATCTTATCCTGGCAGGTAAGATTCAGAAAGACCCTAGTAAAAATAAATTCTCTTCATCTGTTGAAAGCTCTTCTACAAGCACTACAGATCCTATGGTGCAAAAAATGACAAATGAACTGATAGATTTGAAGAGGCAAATAGCCCAAGGAACATCTACTCCCACCTAACGAGATATGCCCAAGAGAACATTCCAAAATCAACAATATTAGGGTAATGCTACCTGAAACCAAGGGCAATGAAATTGCTTGCTTCCTCCTCCAAGGAAATTGGCCATTGAAGCAGCACCTGCCAATTCAATGGTCGGTTACCTAGAGGCTAAACATGACTATTCACTCCAACCTCAATTGGACCAACAAGATGACACTAATCTCTTCGATGAGTGGGAAGAAGAATTAGTTGGCGACTCTAATATCGGTTTCCTGGATTACCAGGATGAAGCTGGAAGTAAAGGAGAAGGGTTGGATGGATCCTATGCTATTTTCACCAGATCTCAACACTAGTCAGCCCCATAGGTTGATAAAGGAAAGGTGGAAGAAGAACCCTGGCCAGTGGTTTCCATCGCTAAATGAGAGACTCCATTGCCTCCTCAATCAAAAGATCAGGTAATTCACAAAAAGTAAATACCTCCAACCACCCCCTACCTTCCCCTTCTATTACTCAGACTAGTGCCACACCTACTAAAATACCAGATGATGGACTTTCTTCCTCTATTTCAAACTCTTTCTAATTATTTTATATAATTGATCACGCTAGAAAGACTAAAATCCAAATGACAGAGATTGAATATTTGAGGGCTAACCCAGAACAATTTGATAAGTTGGTAGAATATGTAAAAAATAAAGCCATCCCTGTAGGACAAGATTTTTCAAAGGCTGTTCATGATCCCCTCAAAGATAAATCTGCCCAAAATAATCTTGTCGTGACTCCTCCTATTGCTCCCAGGAAAATATAACCCTTTTATGTTTCCCTACTTATAAATGGTTACAAATTGAGTAATTGCATTATAGACTCTGGAGCCTCAAATAATGTCATGCCCACCAAGGTGGAAGATTCCCTTGGCCTCACCTTGACCAAAAATTTTAGGAGGTCTTTTTCTATAGAAAATAAACAAGTTTCACTCCTTGGTCAGATAAAAGATGCCCAATTTGCTTTCGCAGCTTTTCCAAAAAAGTGGATAAAAATGACAGTTCTAGTGGCCGATGTTCCAACCTCTTTCGGCATCCTGCTTGGGTAGAATTTTTGCAAAGATGTTGGAGGCAAGCTAAGTATGGACTTGTCAGAAGCCAGGATCCCAATTCAAGGTGTTATGAAGAAGTTTCTTCCTGAAAAAGAGGCAAGGTATGTAGTCACCCGATCGTCAGCGCTAGAAGCTCAAATTTTATTTGAGTCTTCAGGCATGGGCAATTACTTCCTATCTACAAAGGTAATCTATGGGGCATATGTTGAAACTCCTATAGGTGATTACTTGCAACTGTGTTCAACCAACACAGTGGGAGAATCGACAAGGCAAAATGAACACATGAGAGAACCTCTTCCCCCAAGTGAAGGAGTTTTCAAAGAAAAAGCAGTGTCTAACGAGGTATGGACCTTAGAATTTGATGGCAACTATTTTTCTACCAGCTCAGGGGCTGAGGTTGTGTTGGTATCTCCATAAGGAGACATTATTCCTTTGTCCTACAAGTTGTAGTTCAACAAAACCAACAACACAGCTGAGTATGAATCCCTGTTACTTGGATTACAGGCTACCAAAGAAAAAGGAATTAGGCTGATCCATGCTAAAGGGGACACCGAGTTGGTGGTTTGTCAGGTAAGAAACCTCTATCAGACCAAAAATGAAAGATTTTGCCACTATCGCAATCTTGTCTAGGATCAAATCAAAAATTTTGATGCTTTCAACATCTCTGTCATCCCACAAGAATTCAACAGTTAGGCAGATGCATTAGCTGTCTCTGCTACTCTCTTGGTTCCCCACCTAGACTTTAAAGGAGATAAGTACACATTTGAACTGGTCTTTCAGCCAAGTGTACCTGATAATGCCAGCCATTGGCAAGTATTTAACAATGATGATCAAATCATTGCCTTCTTGGAGCAAAAGGATAGTTTTGAATAATTGCGTTTTGAAGGTAGTGAGTTTCAGGAATGTGAAGCAACTTCTGAATCAAGAATGAACACAGGTGAGGATTTCCTATAGCTTAAGGGAAATAAGATTCCCAAAGGCCTAGTTTCCCTAGAAAAATTGTTTGATAACCATGAAAGGTTTATTAAACAACATCAAACAGATTCAAACTCCTCTCAAGATTTTGATCAGGTAAACTTGTGGACCAAGGGAGATCCTAAGATGGTAAACATTGGAAAATACTGCACTCTCGAGGAGAGATTTAAGCTTGCTAGTTTATTTTGCTAATATATAGATGTCTTGGCTTATTCCTATGATGATCTGAAATCACTAAGGCAAATGACATCTACCATGACATTCCTCTTAAGGCAAACTCTATACCTTACAAGCAAAAGTCTAGGCAGTACAATCCAAAAATCTCATGTACTATTTTAGCTGAGATACAAAAAATGCTTGATGCCCAGATAATTTTCCCAATCCATCACTCCACATGGATTGCCGACATAGTCCCTGTCAGAAAAAAGAATGGTGAAATTTGAATCTGCATGGATTTCAAGAACTTGAATCAGTTATCTTTAAAAGATAACTACCCTCTCCCTATCATGGATCAAGTCCTGTAAATGGTAATAGATTCATAAATGTTATCAATGCTGGATGGTTTCTAAGGGTATAATCAGGTCGAAGTCAGGAAAGCAGACCAACATAAGATGGGTTTCACCACACCTTGGGGCACATTCGCCTATCGAAAGATGCCCTTCAATCTGATAAACGTAGGCACCAAATTTCAAAGGGTGATAGATCTCGCTTTCAAAGAAGAGATGGGTAAGTTCATTGTAGTATACCTGGATGATTTGACAATATTTTCAAAGCATCATTCTGACCATGTCCACCATCTGTAAAAAATACTGGAACACTATTGTCAGAATGGTATTTCTTTTAAATCCAAAGAAGTCTATCTTTGGGGTGACTGAATGAAAACTTTTCAGACACATTGTGTCCCAAGAAGGTATTAAAATTGACTTGAAAAGAGTCAAGTCAATCTAGGAACTTACTTTGCCTACCAACAAAATTGCAGTTCACTCATTCTTTAGAAAGGTGAATTTTCTCCGAAGGTTCATTCCTGATTTCGCTGAGAAGACCCACCATATCATCAATATGATGAAAGGTAATGCTACCTTCTGTTAGGTTTTGGAGCTAAAAGATTCACTGATGCAGACATGGAGGAGGAGGTTACAGAGAGTTTGCTGAGTGTCACAGACACTGGTGTCGGTCAGGCCAACCATCATTGACAGGATTAGACAGAGATAACAACCGATGTCGATCAGAGATCAGCCAATGTCGGTCACCTCCAGGCAGATAGGGACCAATGTCGGTCACTTATGTGGTTCAAACTGTGAGTGTTATGGGCAATTAGTTAACGAACCAAGTGTTTTCATGTCAAGAGCCAAATTTAGACTAGAAGCTGTGGATCTAATTATTGTAATTAGGTGTCTAATTATTGTTTGCATGAGATCTATTTAAGAGACTCATGGGTTGTATTGTAAAGTGTTCTAGTTTGAGTTGAGAAAAGTTAGCTCCTTCTATGTGTGAGGTGAGCAAGGGTGTTCCTCCTAGTTCCACATCAGTACCAAGGTGGGTGCTGGTTTTAGAGAATCAGCAGGATTCTTTAGGGGTGTAGGATCTTGGTCAGCATGTGTGCATGGCTACATTAGGAAATCTACATGGTAAGTAAGATCATTGATCTGCAGGTGTATGTGTGTGCATGATCCAAGTTTGCAGGTGTGCTGAACTAGATTGACTTATAGGTGTGCAAGATCAAGGAGGACAACAACACAACAGGGAGCAGGATCAGGTGGGATCTACTTGGAGTACAGTGTGTACTCAGAAAGAGAGCAAAGAGGAAGTCAAGGAAGATCCTTCCATAAGTAAGATCAGATTGGGTTGTAGGTTGTTGCAATTTAGGGGAGATCTACTTGAAGTATGTTTGTGTACTTATGGAGTGCGTGGAGCACTTGTGGAGTGCGTGGAGCACTTGGGTACTGGCAGTAGTGGATACTGGTTGGTTGGAGGTGAACACTAACTCTGTGTTTGAGTTGTGTGTTGGGACCATAAGAGAGAGAGCTTTGAGGGAAGATTTACTGTTTATGCCCTAGAGGTGTGGGAGCCCTAAAGGTGTGTAAGGAAGAAGAACTGTGGCATTCTTCTTTGTTGTATTTCCTTCTGGAAGAGTTTTAATACAAGTTGTGTATTGTCTCTCATATTCTATGTTATTTCTGAATTCTAGTTACTTGTCATTCTGGTTTAATTTCACATGTAAGTTGCTTGTATTTGGTAATCAATTGTGTGCTTTCATTATTTCCCAACACCTTTAGATGGAACACTAAGGAAAAATCAGCGTTCAAATAAATCAAAAAAGTAATTGCTCGCGCGCCAGTCCTGGTTTGTCCAGACTACACTAAAAGCTTCAAAATATATAGTTACACCTCTGAACATACACTCTCAACCATTTTAATTCAATAAAACCAAGAAGGTGTGGAGTCTCCTATCTCTTTCATGAGTTGTCTACTCAAGGTTCATGAGCTAAAATATTCTAACACGGAGAAGCATGCATATGTGGTGGTCAAAGCAGTCAAACATTTTAGGTTTTATATCCTGAACTCACACACCAAAGTTCTTGTACCTGATACAATAGTGAAATCCATTTTGACTCAGCAGGAGTTCAGTACGAAGAGAGGTAATTAGATCACTAAGATTTAAGAGTTTGATCTTGACATCAAACCTACCAAACTCATGCAGGGAAAGGGTCATTGCCAGTTAATCACCAACAACATCCCAGATGAAGTAGAAAGTGAAGGAATAGAAATTGAAGGTGTGCCTACGGTCCTCTTTGTTACCACTACTAATGAGTGGTATTCTGACATTGCCCATTTTCTGACATATGGTGAGTGTCCTGCTCATTTGTCTTATAAGGAAAAATAGAATGTTAAGTTAAAGGTTGATAGTTATGTCCTGTGGGATAATGGTTTGTACAAAAGGAACCTGGACGGGGCATTTCTTCATTGTGTTGATAAGGCGCAACAAGATAAACTTTTAGAGTCTTTCCACAATTTGGCCTGTGGAGGGCATTTTTTTGCACCGATGATAATGCACGAGATTCTATGAGCAAGGTATTATTGGCCCACACTATTTCACAATGCCTATAAATGGGTACGTAGGTGTGAATTGTGTCATCAGTTCGTTGGGAAGCCTAAGCTGGCTGCTTTGCCTCTCAATCCAGTACTAATCGAGGAGCCTTTTCAGCAGTGGGGTATTGACTTCATTGGCACGGTCAACCCATCTTCAAGTGCTAGACATGATTATGTTCTCATGGCAATGGATTACTTTACCAAGTGGGTAGAGGCCATCCCAACCAAGCACGCTACGTCTAAAGTGGTGCACAATTTTCTGAAGGAAAATATCATCTCCCGTTTTGGGGTCCCACTTAAAATTGTAACAGATAATGCGGCCTATTTTTCATCATATGAAATTACTCAATTTTGTTTTTATTATAGGATTACCCTATCCCACACTTCAGATTATTTTCCTCAAGGAAATGGCCAAGCAATCAAGTAATAAGAACCTAGTCACTATTATTCAGAAGTTGGTAGACAACAATCAGAGAACATGGCACAAAGCATTGTATGATGCTTTATGGGTAGACAAGATAACACCCAAAAAGGCTATAGGTATGTCACCTTTCCAATTTTTATATGGATTGAATGAAGAAATCTCCATCACTCTTGAACTATCAGCGCTCAAGTTAACAAAAGCAATCAAAGATTCAACCTTCAAAAGTTTAGTCGACAAAAGAATCATGTGTCTAACCGAGCTGAATGAATGGCGAGCCATGGTAGTGGATCAGATTATGGTGCATCAGAACTAAGTGAAAGAATTTTTTGATAAAAAATCTAAGGTTTGCGAATTTCGAGTCAGAGATCAAGTCTTGCTGTGGGACAAGAGGCGAGAACCAAAAGGGATGCATGGAAAATTTGACTCCTTATGGAGAGGCCCGTTCACCATTCGATAGCTCTATGGTGAGGCTAGCTTCTTGCTGGAGTACCAGGACAAAATGCCATTCACACTACCTCACAGCGGGCAGCATCTGAAGCTATTTAATCCTTGAAGCTTAGATGGGTCTATTTGTATATATGTATAGTTTTTATGTTTTGTCTATTTTTATTTCATTTTTGGCTTGACTCCGTAGCCCAATGGCTTGGATGAAGGCACTTAGAGACTAGTTTCTACTCCCATTGATCGATTAAATTACCAAAAGTTCCCCAATAGGAGCCAACTATTGTTTCTAAAATCAACTTAGCTCATTTTTGGGAACAACCCCCTATGAAATTTGTCCATTTCATCTTTCGTCTCTCTAAGTTTGTTTTTGAGATGGGTTCTTCTCATTCTCATCTTGGTCTAACTTCACCTTTCAAAATTCGTAATGTCTTTTTATCACATCTTCCCTGAGATGTGAAGGCTGTTACGATCTCATTACGACCAAAAGACTAAGACCTGCCTCTTCAGAGTTAGTCTCTTTTTCTTCTATTTTTGTGCATGAACGACAAAATTTGCCGCTAATGCATTTTTAACCTTTGAGATGTAAGGGCGGCAATTTTTTCTGCCCCTACATTTTGACTGCAAGGGCGGCAATTTTTTTTGCCCCTACATTTTAACCTACAAGGGTGGCAATTTTTGCCACCCTTGCATTTGAACTTGCAAACAGACATGCAAGGGTGGCAAAATTCGTCGCCCTTGCATGCCTCATTTTCCATGTGCGACATTTATTGCCACACATGGCAAGTTGTTGGGGCCAATTTTCACCCCATATAACTCAATTTTGGCCTCATTTCTTTTCATTCTTCCTCCTCTGCTCCTGCCCTTTGCATCTAGACGCTCTGATGAATAAGTAAAAGCATGTTTTGGTGGATTTTTGCTTGCTGTGCATGTGGTTTTTTAGGTAGGTCTTGTTTTTAACATTTTTTTCCTTTCCTTTCTTCTTCTTAGCTTCATTTTTAGTTTTTGATGTTGATAAGATTTTTTACTTTTGTTTTTTGTCTTTCCTCTCTCCCTCCCCATCGGCCTTCCCCACTTCTTTTCCATTTTGGGGCGGGGATTTCACTGCCCCTCCCCTCTGCCCACAGTTTTCAACTCAAAACTCACACGAGCGGTGAATTTTGCCACCCATGCAGGCCTATCCTGCACGGTCAATAATTTTTTCCACCTATGCCTTTGTGTGTAAAACCTACATTGGTGGCAAATTCTATAGCTGATGCAAGCCAGAGGTGCAAGGGTAGTAATTTTCACTGCCCCTACACATTCCCTTCCAATTCTGTAGGGGCGGCAAATTTCACTGCCCGTGCAGGCCAACCCTATAGGGGCGACAAATTTCTCTGCCCATGCATTCTATCTATTCCTTATGCAAGGGCAGTGAATTTTTCCACCTCTACATTCTTTTTATTCTTCATGCAGGGGCGGCAAATTTTGCCACCCATGCATTTCTCCTCCAAAATTTTCTAACTTTGGAATGCTTTTCCCCTTTTTTTTGTCTTTTTCCTTCCTTCCTCATTTTCTACCCCAATTTCTGACCCAGCCCTTTTAAGTGCCCTTCCTTGGTCATGGTCACTTAAAATGTGGATTTCTCAACTCGCCCACTTTTCCCTAATTGCGTGATCATGACTGTAATACTTTCAGAGAATTCTTGTTCATCAGCACCCATTTGATCGAGGCCAGTTCCAATGTCTGAAACGTCTCCCAAAAAGTCAAAGACCATGAAGTACAAATACCAAGGTGTCTTTCCAATCACTTTAGTCACCTCCAATGTTGATGACATTAGAGACACAGAAATTAGTCATGTGGACATGGCCGAGTTCGTGACCCGAACTAAGGCGATGAACCCAAGTTCCGAGATGAAGAGGATCATTGAAAGCAACATTCACCTGGATGCCACTTTCTCAGTGGCAGCACATCATATGGAGTTCATCCTCTAGTGTGCATGGTTCTACAATAAAGAGACAAGATCAGTCTCAGATGCCAGTGGCAATGTGATAATTTGGCTAGATCTTGAATTCATTGACAAAGTCTTCATGTGCCCTCCTGCTACTGAAGTGCTGAAGATTGACTTCATAACATTTCAGAAGGAGTACGACAAAGACCCTTAGAGGGTAAAGAAAGTGATGAATAATAGGTGGTTGATGACACCCAAAACCAATCTATCCAGATGGCCGTGGAACTTCCCAAAGAGCAATTTTATTGAAGAATTTGGTGACTTAATCACCCTTCTCAGTAGAGTACGAGGCCTCCCATCTTCCTCACAGTTCTATGAGTGGATGTACCCATTCATTAAGATCATCCTCCAGAGTAAACATGTCATCTTTTGGGGTGAGGAGATCAACAACGCCCTTCATGAGCAGCTAACCAAGGTACAGACTTCTTCCAAGTTCTATATGACCTCATACCTTGTGTACATAGCTACCTCGATGCGAACCTTCCCAGGTTTGACAACTGAAGGGAATAGAAAGACCACCCCATTATACTCATATTACCCCTAGCTGATGCTTCAAGGGTTAATCCACCATTTCAAAAGGGTAAATGATGTTTTCTTTGCCATAGTTTTATGCCTCTTCGACCCTCAGCTTGAGTAGAAGAGAGTATCTAATGAGGCTTAGACGGTTGTCAACGACTATGGTTGCATGTTCCTTCAATTTCCCACCTTCTATTATCTTTGGGTTGGCTTTTTCCAAGGCTATCCCTATATGCTCCCCAAGTTTCCTTTTGATAAGTTAGTTCTGATGGAGCTTTGTCAACAAATGGCTATCATACATACTAGGCAGATGGAGCTAAAAAAGCTAGGTCTTAGGTTTCCAGTTGAAATTGGTAGATACTCTATCTTGACAATAGCCAAAGCCAAAGTCATGGAAACAGAGATGCAGCTGGTCACTATGAAACAATTCAAGAGAAGGGACAAATTTGACTATAGGGGAGTCAAGGACATGATCAGATGAAAGACTCAATTCCATGAGCCTATGATCGAAGACATCTAGGTGGACCTGAGAATAGATAAAGAAATCAGAAGAATAGATTATAGTAGGCTGAACTTGGAACAAATTGAATATTTGGGGCTTGCAGAGATTCCCCCCAATCTGGTCGACAATGAGAGCATTATCAATAGCGGGTACCTGGCCAAAAATATTGTAGGCTCCCCTCTTCCTCCAATTCAGTGGTCTCAAAAAGAACTAACTTCTCTAATGAAGAGATTTGAGCCAATATTGGCTAACACCAATGATTGGTTAGCATCCAAAGGGATCGTACTAAAAGAATTTATCACTAGATCAGAGGTTAAGTTCCAAGCAGAGATGAGGAAGAAAGTAGAAAATAAGACTAAAAACAAAGGTGATGTTCCTTCCCTATCTAGGCCTCACAAGCCTAGAATCATCTTTGTTTCTGAAATATCAAAGGTTACTGAAGGGCGATAAGCAGTGGCTAAAGGAATTACAGAATAGAGCTCTTAGGAACAGGCAGCCCAACCAATGGAGATAGAAGACCGGACTTTAGAATAGCAAAAGACTGAGCCTCTACCTTCCCAGGAAGAAGCACAACTACTTAAGAGCGTCTCTCCTTCTCTGCCTCAGTCTCCTATGGCATCTCCTTCTCCTTTCTCTCTTATTAGTGTTCCTTCTTCTAGAGCTGCCTCTCCTTCCACAGTTACATTTGGTGATCTTCAGGGCACTTCTGGAGATACTCTTCGCTCCTCTAGGTCCATTCCTAGTTTGGCATCTCCTTCTTTCAATTTGGGAGAAAGTTCTACGCTTGAGCCAGAATCAACAGCTAGTATGATTTTTCCTGTTACTCCTACTACAACCACTTTTACTACTAGCAGTGCAAATGTTGCCATGGTAACACTAGCTACGGGAACTATTGCCACAGTAAGTACTTCTCTCTCACCCTGGATGTTAGCATTGACACCCAAAAGAAAGAAGCTAGTAATCTCTATAGATGACTTCAATTTTGGCAAAATAGTTTTAGTGAAAGCTAAGGCTCCTAAGAGGCCAAGGATCCTCTCAAAATTGTTTGAAGAAAAGGGGCAAAAATTTCTAAAAATAGCTAAGCCTCCGCAGGACGCAACCCTTGAGGGTTTTGGAATGAGCAGCTATTCCATCTCTCATGTTGAACTTAGCAAAGTTACTCATGAAGGTGTGAAAAGTGATCTACAGTCTGTAATGGACTTCATGGTCCAAAAATTGGACCGAGAAAAGGAGATGAAAGACTATTATAAGGCCAAGATGGAGCAGTTGATGGCAGTAATAAGGAAATTCACTCTTCTCCCTGAAGCAGTGACTCCAGAGGCCTTCTCTATAGACGACCCTGTCATTCAAAAGGCAGAGAAAACTTACTTGAAGGGGAAAGTGCTAGAGGATTATGTTGAAAAGATGCATACTCAAGGAGTTTCCTTACAGAAGTTACAGAAAAGACAGACAAGATGAAGAAGGTGAGAGCAGATTTAGATGACCTTGTCTCTCTTATCTCTTAGGATGTTGATAGTATAGAAAAATATCTTAGCAAATGGAGGGAGATGAAGGATCTAAAGAAAAGCACCTTGATATCTATCAGTGTTATTTCCAACAAGGATTCCTATGTTGAGATCAAGGAGTCCTTGATATACAGGATACAAGTACTCAAGGAGTTGGTTGAGGATCTCAAATCTTCTAGGGATGCTAGTGAGAAGAGTGACATAGGCCTACTGAATAGACTGGAAGAGCTGCCTTGCAACCTCACTTTTAGGGATAACCATTTCCTCTCAACTGAAGAAATGATCCAAAGCTTCAAGGGGATGATTCAAAAGAATTTTGAAGAAAAAACCTTCTCAATTGTTTTCATGGACCATATTTTAGATACTCAATTAACTCTGGACAATCTGAGGTCTAGGTTAACTAATCATGCTAAGGCCATCACAACATTGAAAGATGCTTTAATTAGAGCCAGGGTCATCTCCAAGAACACAGTTGTGCTAGATAGTATAGGAATTCAGGCATCCATTGCTATGTACGATGCTCATCTGAAGAAGTCTGGTAGTAAGAACTGAAGTTTTTCCCCTTCTCTCTTCTTCTTTCCTTATGCACTTTTGTCTTGAGAAAAGTGCATGTAATTTTGTAATATGTAATTACATGTAAAAATATTGGAAAAATATCTCAAAGTCAAAGATGAGTCATCTTTGAATAAGATATTTTTGTATTTTATTATTTTCTAAATTTTGAGAGTTTCTCCCTATATATAGTGGAGACCTCTTTTGTAAACAGATCTTGGATAATTAAGAGCAAAAACTCTGCCGAAATTGAAACACTTTTTGAGACTTTGTGCTCAACTTGTAAATCATATTTTATTAAATGAATGAGAAGCAGGTTTATTTTAGACTTTGTGTTGAAATCATCTATGTTATTTAGGGAACAGTTCTTATGTCCTCTTTCCTAATAATCTCTTGTTTATCTAATTTAATAATCAAAGTGGGTGTGTTAATATTATTTGAGGGCATTTATAAAAGGTAGAAGAGAGACTTTGAGCTACTTTTATCTTTGTGATTCTGTTATCTTTTGTAGTTTCAGATGAAGACTTTGTGCTTCGTTTCACTCTACGGTTACGCTTGTTCCAGATCAGCGGAGGAGACAACGGAAGTCTTTGTGCTTACATGGGTTTTCTGTGACTTTTGTTACTTACTTTAGATGATTTTATTCTCTACGCTAGATACCATTCCTGAAAGAAGAGGAATGTTATTGGCCAATGACCATGATTTCTCCCTCTTGTTCCTTGAACATCACCTCTGAAAAAAGAGAGGTGGATGATGTTATACCACCCCATGTGTTATTTTCTGCTTAATTATATATATACATATAGCATATAAATATTCATAGGGAACCTCCCCTTGATGAGAGGAGAGATTTACCTCGTCTAGATCTGGTAAACCCACACTTTTTTTGGCATAAATCTCCCTATGTTGTGGTTGATATACCCATTTTGTCATCAGTTAGTTGACGACAAAATATTCACTCAACAAATCCTACCCAAAATAATGAATTGATGGGATATAGATAGTATTCCAAACTATAAAACACGCATAAACTTATCCCAGTCCAAAAATCACAATGACATGACTACATAATGATAAGGAATATATTTCAATGATATACATCTATATATTATTTATTGCAAGTTTATATATGATAAATGTATCATTGTATCATTATAATAGGTTTATACATGCACCTAGAAGTTTGAGGAATTTTGGCTACATGTACATCCTATATATTTTATCAATATAACAACCTAGTAAGATAAATCAAACCAAAAAACTCAAATACAGACTTACTTAAAAACATGCAGGGAATTCCATAAGAAATGAAAGCTCCAAGACTCACCCAATGTTATTATGTTTTCCAATTGACCAGATCACCATTAAAACTAGGCAAACCAATTCATAATTTTCATTAAAAAAATCTCCATTTTCCTAAAATTTTATCTGTCATCCACCTTCTCCATTCCTTTCCCCATACCCCCATCAACTAACATTGAATTCTTAGAGGAGAGATAAACTCAGCGTATCCCAAGGCAATCTTACCAAATTTTTCATTAATGGAGAGTCTGGAATAATCACTAAGTAATCACTCTTCCACCAATAGGAAAATAAATTAGTGTAACTAATCAAGGATTAACATAACCAAATGGGTATTATTGAAACCTTCACCACCTGCCTTATTAAATAAAGCTTAATGCATTTCCATGTAGAACATCAACCTAAGTTGATGTGGTAATAAATACATCAAGGATTTAAACCAAGTTTAAATCAAACCATGACTATATAGTTGTTAAAACAATATGCCATTAACCTTAGGTAATAATGCTAGTTCAAAGGGGGGGTTAGGGTAGCATGAGGGTCCCAAGGGTTCCCATGGGGGGTTAGGTCTAGGTAGTTTAGTTAGGTTTAGGTACAAACTGATTAGGTTGATAGGGTTTTATAGAGGACAAAAATGATTTGGGAAGCCTGAATGAATAGGAATGAAGCTATGAGTATGAAAATGTGGTCGTCAAATAGATAACATAAAATAACAAACAATAATGACAAGTAACGAAACATAATAGAACTAGTAAATTACAAGAGTCAATACAAACACAAGGACCATAATCGATAAAAATAAAATGAAATATAATAACCAAATAGAATTGTATGAATAAAAATCAAACAATCATATATATGTCAATCATATAGATGTGTTCAAAAAACATTATTATGGGATTACGACCTCTACCAATTGCCTATCTCATAGACAACCTACAATCACCAAAATGACATAAATGCATTATATCATAAATCCATAAATATAGATGTTAAAATCATCATCAACAAAAACAAATAGTCCATAACATAATAAATCAAAAAAATAAGTACGCAACCAACACTATTATAGTAAGTACCACATAATCCAATTAAACAACATCTAAACTAGTTTAACATCATAGTGTCAATATAATAACAACATCATATGTAATGAAAATGAGAGATCGTAAAAAAATGTGTATATTCATGTGTGTTGTTCAATTTAACATTTTCTTCTTATTTGAACAATATCAATCACCCATTACTATACAAACTTGATAGCTTTTGATGGTGGGGTCCTAAAAAATAACTTGATACCTTTTGTCTTAAACTATGTAGGTTGAAGATTGATGCAAAGAATTTAAGTGGGGACAAAAATATTAAAAGAGATTTTAAAATTTTAGAGAAAGAGTTGTGTCTATTTTAAAAGGAACACATACACACTATAACACATACACATTATAACAT